>JAOTQJ010000011.1:11288631-11308362 GCA_025642045.1 Solanum sejunctum | reverse complement strand
TCTTAAGGACCTAACTTAGGTAAAATGTTACATTTGGTCCCAAACTTTATTAAATTGAACCAATTAAGGACGTTCGGAGTTTAAATTACGTTGCGGGTCCTAACAGATCTTTTGGAACTTGAGATGTTTGATTTTGATATGATTCTTGTGATGGATTGATTTCATGCTTCAAATGCCACTATAGATTGCAGAACCTGAAAAGTCAAGTTCCAATTTCTAGATGAGCCCGTTCTTGAATGGAAGGGTAGTGACTCCACTATTAAAGGTTGGTTTTTTCCTACCTTAAGTCACAAAATATGATCTCAAAGAGGTGTATCTATCATATTGTGTGGTTCAAGGATGTGGAGTCCAAGTCACCAACTCTTGAATTGGTTCCAGTGGTGAATGAGTCTTTTGATATATTTCTCAAAGACTTGCTTGATATTCATTTTGAAAGGGAAGTAGACTTTGATATAGATATTCTCCTACATACTCGACTTATCTCTATTTGTCCTTATCGTATGGGACCGATTGACATGAAGGAATTGAGAGATCAATTGAAGGATTTGTTAGAGAAAGACTTTATTAGGCCAAGTATATCCCTACGGGGTGGTTCAGTATTATTTTTAAGAAAGAAAGATGGATCCCTTCGGATGTACATTGATTATAGGCAATTGAATAAGGTAACCAACAAGAATAAGTATCTGTTTCCAATGAATGACAACTTATTTGATCAACTTCAAGGGGCCACCCATTTCTCAAACATCGACCTCCATTCTTGTTATCATCAATTGAAGCTTGACTAATCGTACAGGAATTTTTAATTCGTGGTAATGTCATTTGGGTTGACAAATGCTCTGACCATTTTTATGGATCTTATGAATTGGGTGTTCAAACTGTTCCTTAGCAGTTCTGTGGTTGTTTTCATTGATGATATCCTTATTTATTCTTGAAATTAGTGGGAGCATATGGATCATTTGAGGTTTGTTCTTCAGAGTTTAATGGGGAAGAAGTTGTATTCCAAATTTAGAAAATGTGAGTTTTGGTTAGGTGAGGTAGCCTTTCTAGGTCATGTGGATATTCGAAGTTTTCTTGGGTTGGCTAGTTATTATAGAAGGTTTGTTGAAGTTTTCTCAACTATTGCATCTCCATTGACGAAGTTTACTCAAAAGAAGGCCAAGTTTGTATGGTCGGATAAATATGAGGAAAATTTTCAAACTTTAAAAAATTGGCTTACATTGGCTCATATTTTGACTTTACCGAATGGCTTAGAGGGATTTGTGGTATATTTTGATGCTTCTAGGATTGGGCTTAGGTTTCTGATTATGCTACATCGTAAGGTGATAGCTTATGCATCAAAGCAATTGAAGGTGAATGAACATAATTAACCAAGTCAGCGGCAGTGGTGTTTGCCTTGAAGATTTGGAGACACTAAATGTATGGGGTTTATGTTCATGTTTTGACCGACCACAAGAGTTTGCAATATGTGTTCACTCAAGGGGATCTTAACTTGAGGCAAAAGAAATAGTTGGAACTCCTTAAGGACAATGACATGAGTGTGCAATATCATCCAAGCAAGGCAAATATTGTAGGAGATGCTCTTAGTAGGCTATCTATGGGAAGTGTGGCTCATGGTGATGAAGGGAAGAAAGAGTTGACAAAGGATGTTCAGCGTTTGGCTAGATTGGGTATGAAGTTGGCTGACTCTAATGATGGTATTGTTCATGTTCAGAATCGGGCTGAATCTTCTGTGGTTGTTGATGTTAAGGCAAAGCAAGATGTAGATCCATCATTGGTTGAGTTGAAGAATTTGGTTGCCAAAAAGAGGATAGAGGTCTTCTCCCAAAGGGGTGATTATGTGCTTCAGTATCAAGAATGGTTGTGTGTTCTGAATGCGGATGATCTTAGGAGGGTGATCATGAGTGAAGCCCATAAACCTCATACTATCACCCGAGATCTACTAAGATGTATTGGGATTTGAGAAAAGTGTATTGGTGGCATGGTATGAAGAAGGATATAGCCAAGTTTGTATCTGAATGCTGTAATTATCAATAAGTGATATAGAGCACCAAAGGCCTGGTGGTTTGACTAAGATATTGAATTTCCTACTTGGAAGAGGGAATATATGAACATGGATTTTGTGGTGGGTTTGCCTCGAACCCGAAGCCAATTTGACTCAATTTGGGTTATTGCCAACCGTATGACTAAGTCAGCTCATTTCCTACCAATCAAGACTACTTTTAGTGCTGAATATTATGCAAGGTTGTACATACAAGAATTGGTGAGGTTGCATGTTTTGCCTAGGTCTATCATATCAGATCATGACACCTAATTTACTTCACACATTTGGAGGTCGTTTCAAGGAGGCCTTGGTACTAAGGTGAAGTTGAGTACCATTTTTCATACTCAAACTGATGTACAAGCTGAGAGGACAATTCAAACTTTGGAGGACAAGTTGAGGGCTTGTGTGTTGGAATTCAAGGGTAATTAGGATGATCATCTTCTGCTCATTAAGTTTGCTTACAAGTATAGCTTTCATTCTAGCATCGGTGTGGCACCATTTGAGGCTTTGTATGGTAGGAGATATGGATATCTAGTAGGGTGGTTTGAGTTGGGAGAGATGGCTTTGATTGGCCCAGATTTGGTGTTGGAGGCTATGGAGAAGGTGAAGTTGATTACAAAATGGTTGAAGATATCCCAAAGTCGCCAAAAGTCCTATTTAGATCTTAGGAAGAGAGATATTGAGTTTCATTTTGGTGATTGGGTGTATGTGACAGTCTCACCTATGAAGGGCATTGATGCATTTTGTATAAAAGGGCAAGTTGAGTCCCCGTTGTGTCGTTCCTTGTAAGATTGTTGAGCGAATTGGGAATGTAGCTTATAGATTGGAATTGCCTCTCAATTTGAGTTCGATCCACATGATTTTCCATGTGTCTATGTTGAGGAAGTTGGTTGGTATTCCTAGTATTATTGTGCCTTTGGAAGGTGTTGGGTTGAAGGGAACTTGACTTATGAGGAGGTTCTATTGAAATTTTTGACAAGCAAGTGAAGCAGCTTCGTAACAAGGATGTGGTTTTGGTTAAGGTTCTTTGGAGGAATCAAAATGTGAGAGTGCTAAATGGGAGGCAAAGTTGGACATGATGAAATGATATCCCCAGTTTTTCCAATCTACTCAAGCCTAAGGTATTAGGTTCTTTCTTCTTCGTGTGGTCCTAATTCTTTCACTCTTTGAGTTTCATGGCACGACATGCATACATATGCACAAAAATGATTTTTATGACATTTTGAATGATTTGAATACCATTTCATATGAGTTTTAATGACCTTATAATTTCGAAGTGATGAGATATGCATTGTATCTTGTTTGGATGCTTCATATTCTATGTCAAGCCTTTCAAGCCATGTTAGCACATTCAAGGACAAATATTCCCAAGGAGGAGATGATGTATGGACCTAGACTTTATACGATCTCAATGGAGCTTGGAAATTTTATTTTAGAAAGTTTTGGATCAAGGTGATGCTTCATGGAAGCCTTCACGGTCTATGTGAGGCTATATGGACCGTGTGGAGACTCCTTAACGTGGCCTTTGGACTTGTGTTGGAAGTGCTGGCCTTGATGTGGAAGTTTGAGCCTAGGCATACCACACATAGATCGCACATGATCTGTGTGAGGCTTCATGGTCTGTGTGGTGGACCGTATGGTAGCCTCGATCTTTAAAATCCATATTTTTGAGCTAAGGCATATCACAAAGAGCCTCTCACCTATCGTATAGTTGTTGACATTCCATGAGTCCCTCTCGTATAGATGTTGGAGTGAAAATCTTCTAAGTATTGGATCATAGTCTCAGAACATGCTTCTTGAAGAATTTTCTATATGAGGTGTCACAGAGTAGGCATATGGTCCGTATACCTTGGTACAGACTGTGAAGCCCTCCATATGGGTACCTTCAACAGTGAATTTTTTTCTAAGTGTTGAATCACAAAGCTCGTATATGGACCGTATACTTCATCACAAGCCATACACCCCTCCGTATGGACCCTGGCAACATTTTTCTAATCATTTCATTAATAGCATTTTCATAATTTTGATTTATCCTAAGGGCCATTTGTGAATTTCTATGTTACCTAAAGATATTCAAATGACCTATATAATTCTCTCATTAAAATTCATCCTTACACATATAATTATATTGAACTCTCCTAAAAACTTTCTCAAAGGATATTGTGAAGACTAGGCTTGGGAATCAAGCGAAAACTCTTTCCTTCATCAAATTTCTTCTTGAATATCCTCCATTAGCTAAGGTATGTGGAATTGATTCTTGGTCCCTTTCAACCAAGAAGACCAAACTCTTTTACACTTGATTTTTGGAACTTTAGCTTACTTTAAATATGGGTTTAAAGATTATTATATATTTAATTCAACTGAAGTATGAGCCTCTTTACATTTATATGCTAAGTGTTGTATTTGGAACTTATATTTAAGGATATGGCTATCTTTTGGATATCGTTATGTGGATTGGCTATGAGTATTATGACATGCTTATATGTTATGAAGTAAAAGATCCTAAGTGCCGAATTGCCCCCAGAGTGAGTCATACTTACCACCCCCTTAGTCCTTATGTGCTATGTGTTATGTGAATCCATGTAATCTCTTTTCCTTTGACAACCCCATAGCGTAAGCCCTATTTTTCCATCCATTAGAACTATGTATTTACTATTCGTACACACTTCTAAACCGATGATGTGAATATGGATACTTTGAGGCTTGTTTGGAGACTCTTAGGTTCCCATTCTCCATGTCACTCCTAGACTCGAGGTTCGGGTCATGACATCAACTTATGTAGTCAAGTATCTAGACCTATTTGTTAGATTATTGCCCATATTTGCACATCCCTAACATTTTCCCTTGGTAGCTATTTAATTCGACAATTAGAACTTATTAGCTTAACTCTATTTTGATTATTGCAAGCCCCAGATTCTACAATTACTTGGTCCAACGAGTCACTTCCTCCTTCAACAATGATTTCTTATAGGATCGACTGCAACCACTAAAGTTGGGTTATTATGCTGATGACGACTGCCCCTTCTACATTTGAGTAGGTGGGTTGAGAGACATCAAAAATGGTGTTGTTTCCAAGGAATAGTCGTGTTCATATTGAAAGTGTTTGTTGAGCTTTGGTCTTGTAGTTAGAATTCTTTTTACTATTTTCTTGTTGTTTCTGTGGATTGAACAATAGGTGTAAAGATGGGGGATGATGGAAGCGTTCATGGTGAGAATATTGGAGACATAAATAGGACTCAAGATGTTAATTAGGATCAAGTTTGAAGCACCGGTGCTACCCAACTACCCCTATTGGCTGGAGGAGTTAATTTCAATGTGACAAGCACCATGTTGCAACTACTCCAGCTAAAGGGATTGTTCGGAGGGCTTGGCCTCAAAGATCCTCATGAACACCTCAAGAATTTCTTTGATGTGTGTTCCCCATTCAAGTATTGGGGAGTCACACAAGAGGTTATTAAACTAAGAGTTTTCCTTTTTTCCATAATGGGAGAAGCCGTCAACGTGTTAGCTAAACTTCCCCATGGATCAATGGCATCATGGGAAGAATTGCAAAATGTGTTCCTAAAGTAAGTTACGTATTGGTGGGTGGTATCCCTAGGGTGGAAGAATCACCTAGCATGGGTCAATCCCATATTACGAGGGGTATCCCAGGGGTGAAAGGAAAGCCTAACATGGGTCGATCCCAATATTGATTTGTTACTGATCAGCTAGTCATTTGTATTATATGTTGTGCATATATTATACAGTAAAGAAAGATAAAGTAATAAAAAGTACATAAATTATATGATTCCATAATACGACTAAAGGTGGTCTCTTATCCTTACACCAATGCATGATTTCATTTGAGTTCTTGCTTCATATATAGTACTTCCTGACTTACATATTTAGTACATTATCTCATACTAATTTCCCTTAAAGGGACCTGCATTTTATGCTAAAGGTACAGGAGTTAGTAGATCTCCCGAGAAGGAGTACAAGATATCCAGCTGATGTTACTGAGCTCCAGGTAGCTTTGGGGCTTTATGTGTCTAAAGCTTATATTTTTGTATTGTATAGTTAGTCATGAGATGGGGCCTGTCGTGACCCTTATCATGTACTTTTCCTTATCGAGAAGCATTCTTCCCACCTTTAATGATTATCAAGCTAAGAAGTAATATAGAGAATTTTAAAGGGGTAGATGGTGAACCCTTACATAAGGTTTGGCAACGATTTTGAAATCTTCTTCTTTAGTGTCTGACCTATGGTTTTCCTAGTCATTTGCTACTGCAATATTCTTATGTTAGCCTAAGTGTTGTCAGCAAAAGCATGATAGATCGATTTGTCTGAGGTGGCCTTATGAAGCAAACATTCACAACAGCTGCAGAATTACTAGATGAAGTGACAAAAATAAGTAAAGCATGGTATATTCACAAGGATTATGCTTAAATTGCAAGGGGGCGAACATCTGAAGAACAATTGGCCAAAGAGAAAGAGTGAGATGAACTCATTACAAATGGTGAAAAAGTTAGATGTTATAGGGCAATATGTGACCCAAATGCATCAGCCCAATGTTGTTCAAGTTGTAAATGTATTGTCCCATGAGCATGACTCAAGTGAGAGTGATCAAGTAGAAGAAGTGTATTTTATTGGAAAGCAAGTATTGAGTTCTCAGTTGCCCTTTCAGTGCTCACCCGAGTATCAAGGGTAGAACTTTGAAAATAGATGGAGTTGTAATCGAGGAGCGAGCAAATTGGTGCAAGATCATTATGAGAGGCAAAAAGCATGTAAATTTCCCTAAATGCACAAGACCCACACATATCACAAGTCAATAAGATGCTTGCTCTCATTTTGAACAAAGTGGAAGCTTTGGATGAAGTGCTGGTGAAATAAAGTCGCAGCTTTCTTAGTTGAACCATATTGTCTTGTCTCATGCAGTATTGATTAAAAATTTGGAGCCATGTTGTTAGCTCTCTTAGCACAAATGCATAACTCAAAATGGAGTTGACCACCTAAATTGCCATCCCTTTATTTGGGGCAAATGAGGAATGTGAACAAGGTAATGATAATGTTGAAATGGAATTGAAGAAAATGGAATCACTCCTAAAGAGCTGCATATGGAATTTAGAAGGTTTACTCAATATCATGGGGAAGAAGGCGACAAAGCTAGGTTCCAAGAACTTCTATCTACATTTAATTCACTGGCTATAAATATTCCCTTAGGTTTTCAACAAGATGCCAACATATGCACAATTGACGAAAGAATTGGTAACAAAAAAGAGAGCCTTGGACTATGAGATAATTGAAATTCCACATTGTTGTAGCGCTCTCTTTACTAGAAAATTGGCGGCGAAAAGAAATGATCTGGGTGCATTCACAATGCCATGCACAATTAAAGCATATAACTTTGGAAGAGTCCTTTGTGATTTGGGGGCTAGTGTAAATCTAATGCCCCTATTAGTATTTGAACAACTCAGTGTAGATACTTTGGCCCCAACAACCATGAAACTAATTATGGTTGACCAGTCAATCAAACAATCAATGGGGATATTGAATGATGTAATGGCCAAAGTAAACAAATTTATATTCCCAACTAATTTATAGTGTTGGATTATGACCTAGACATTGACGTGTCAATGTTGATAAAGCTTTGTAAGGGCTGATGATTTTCGTGTAAATACTATTGTTAATGTAGTTGATAAGCCATACAAAACTTGGGGAATTAGCCTACTCAGGGGTTGATTTGATGGAGGATATGATGTTGAATTATGGTGACAAAGAGGAGAATGAATGTGATGAGATAGTAGTTGCTATGATAGGGGTCGGAAGTGGCCCAAGAAACCCTATTAAACTTGATATTGGTTTGATAAATTGGGATACACTACCAACGAAACCATCTATTTAGGAGCCACCTAAGGTTGAGCTAAAAGACCTATCGAGTCACTTGTAATATGCTTTTCTGGGAAACAACAAAACCTTGATGGTAATTATTGCAGCTGATCTATATAAGAGAAACAAATCAAAGCTCTTGCCAGGATACCTAAGAAACATGTTAAAGCTATAGGGTGGACAATAACCAACATTATAGCCATCTATTTGCGCTCAGAAGATTAAATCGGTTGAAGGTTGTAAGCCTAGGGTGTAGGACCAAAGAAGATTTAAATCCACTATGCAAGAGGTAGTGAAAAAGGAGATCATTAAGTGGTTGGATACTGGCATGATATACCCAATTGGGGATAGTAATTGGGTAAGTCTCGTTTTATGTGTGTCCAGGAAAGGGGGCATGACTATGGTCTCTGATGAAAAGGGCTAGCTAATTTTAACACGGCAGTCATCAGGTGGAGAATATGCTTGGACTATCGAAAATCAAATGCAGCCAAGGAGAACGGTCACTTCCCACTACCATTCATGGACCAAATGCTAGATAGGCTTACCAGAATAGGGTGGTATTGCTTTCTTGAGGGGTACTCTTGATACAATCAAATATCCATTGAACTCGAGGATCAAGATAAGACTATATTAACATGCCCTTTTTCATAACCCAAGCCTAGGTCCTAGACGTGACACGACCAATGGGGAACTTAAAGGAACCCCAAACAAGCCTCTTAGCATATCAATAGCACATCCTTGGTCGTGGAAGAAAAGTAATAATAACAAGACATATAATATGGAAAATGGGACTAAGAAAAGTCTTTGATAATCATAAAACATTCAAGAGTCAAGCACATAGCATAAGTACATCAAATGTTCCACACAACACCTCCAACATAGATTGTAGTAGGGCCCAAGACATTCTCCGGGCTTACCTTCATAATAACAAGTGTTCAACATGAAGAAATCTCAATAAAGTGAGAGTAACAAGGATAGTGTCCTTTGAATAAAGGATGCACCAAAGCACCGAACTAGCCACGTGGAGGATGATCAAGATGTGCTCTGATTCCTACATTGTAACATTACATAGGCATAGAATATGCATTAGTACATTTGAATGTACTAAGTATGTAGGATACAATGCAACAAGACATAAGCCAATATAGTCAAAATGATTAATCATAAGCAATGGATAAGTATAATATCAATATGGCATGCATGTTCAATCTTGAAGTAGAACATGCTTGTAAATCATATAACTTGTATAGAACATAATACGTGTGTAGGAAGAGACCATAATCTACATAGACCAAGCAAACTACTACTTGGAATCCAAGGCATGTCACCCCTTGTAAGGTGATTAAGGTATCCAACACTTAAGAAGTGATTAGGCATGTTTACCCCAACAAGGTGGTCGAGTTACCCACCCCTCAATGTGATGATTGGTATGTCCCCCCTCCCCCAACAAGGTGGTTGAGGTATCCCCCCCTTAACATAGTGATTCATCATGTCACCCCCTAACAATGTGCTCGAGGTATCCATCCCTCAACATGGTGATTGAGCATGTCACTCCCTAACAAGGTGATTGAGGTTTGTCATCCCCTCAACAAGGTGATTGAGCATGTCACCCCCCAAAAAGGTGTGATCTACTTGCAGTACCATAGATAATTTTCATGAATTCAATACATACATGTAAACCCTTAATCATCATAAACTCACTTGACTTATAAACCATGTAATAGATCATCAATAACTTGAGAATCCTTGTCAAGATATTTTATCAAACACTTCATGGGTGTGTAATACTAGTTCAAAATCATTCCATTCAAGAGTGAAATAATATGAGAAAACTTAATGTAAATCAGCCCACCAACATATAGTAAAATCCTCATGTAAGATACCTTGAAATCTATCATCAGATCCCACAATAGATCTTAGTTTCATAGCTCAAAATATGTATAGTATCAATAGACAAAACCAATTCATAGAATAAGCTTCAAATAGATAAACATTCATAATCAATCAACTTTTCATAAAACCCCAACATAATTTATAATCAAAATCCATAATAAGAGATACCCATACAAGATACAACTTGAAAACATGCAATTTCTTAAAAAGGAAGGTTGGGCTCCATGGATGAAAGGACCCAATAGATGAAATCCAGATACCTCAAACTTGGGTTTTCATGAGCTAAGCTTGAAGAGAACTTCGAGCTTGAAGAGAATCCTTGAGTTCCAAAGTTAAGCTTGAAACCCTTGAAATTTTAATGAAATATTTGGTTAAGTCTTGGAGAGGAAAGGGTCTTGAGGGATATAGAGTTGAAAAATGGCTAAGTATAGGTGTTTTCAAACATAAGTGGGCATGGGCCCCCAATGCCCTTGGGCAGAAATAGAAAATTAAGGAAAAACTTCTACTATACCATGTCTGGTTTAGGATGCGGACCACTCGTGAAGAGAAAGTTTGTACTGCTCCTCACTTAGTCCGCATTGTGGCTAGGTCACAGATGCACACTAGATAAGGAAAATTAGCAAAAATTATTTTTCGCTATGGGTCCTCTAAAATCTTGGTTATACCCATGTCCCACTCAATTTTCCCGTGATCAAGAATATGAAGTTGGATTTTTAATGTCACACAAGGATTTTAAGATATGTGGAAATTACGATTCTACGCATTTTCGAAGAACATTTTTGGAGCATTTTAATATCTCCTCCTTGGGAACATTCATCCCTAGATGTCAAAGAAAAGTGTATAAGAGAAGTAATCATGAGAGTTCAGCCCCACATGCATGCAAAATTGGATTTAAACATCATTTTCAAAAATCTCAACATGAATGTAAAAAATCACCTTAAACTTGTCAACATAAATATGAATGCATGCAAAATGATATAAGGGCTAAAACATAAAACTTGAAATCATATAAGGGACTTAAATTCGTACATTTGGCTTGAGTAGAGTGTAAGATATATGGATATCACTTTCTCATGTCCGCCTTGGCTTCCCATGTGGCACTTTCAACTTGTTAGTTCCTCTAAAGGACCTTGATAGAAGCTACATCTTTGTTTTTGAACCTCTTCACTTGTCTATCCAAAGTCTCCACTAGCACCTCCTCATAAGTCATATTATCTTCTACAACACCCACCATATCCAAGGGCACTATAGCACTTGGGTCGCCCACACACTTTCTCGATATTGACACATGGAAGATCGAATGGACCATATTCATCCCCATAGGCAATTGCAACTCATAAGCAATCTTACCCACTCTCCTCAAAACTTTATGAGGACCCACAGACCTTGGGCTTAATTTCCCTTTCTTGCCAAATCAAGTATCACCCTTCATAGGTGAGTCTTTCAAGTAAACCCAATCACCAACCTTAAACTCAAGATCTCTTCTTGTCATATCGGAGTAGGACTTTTGTCTACTTTGGGCTGTTTTCAATCCCTCCCTTATCAACCTCACCAACTCAAAGGCTTCCATGACCAAATCAGACCTAGCAAAGCCATTTCCCCCATTTCAAATCACCCAATCAGGGATCTACAGTGCCTACCATAAAGAGCTTCAAAAGGAGCCATAGCAATGCTTGAGTGGTAGCTATCATTGTAAGCAAATTCAATGAATGGAAGATGTTCATCCCAATATCCAAAACACAAGCTCTAAGCATTACCTCAAGAGTTTGGATAGTCCTCGAGCTTAACCATTCGTTTGAGGATCAAAAGTCATGCTAAGCTTAACCTTGGTACCAAGACCTCTTTGGAAGGACCTCCAAAAGTGAGAAGTGAGTTCAGCACCACGATCCAAAAAGCTAGAAAAGCACCCCATGCAATCTAACCAACTCATGCATATAAAACTTTGCATAATCTTTGGCACCATAAGTAGTTTTGACCGATAAGAAGTGAGCCAACTTTGTCATTCTATCCAAAATAACCTAAATAGAGTTAAAATGTTTCCTAGTCTTAGCCAACCCAACAACAAAATCTATGTTGATCTCTTTCCACTTCCAAGTAGGAATCTCTATATCTATTTGATGTTCAGCCCTCAGTTTTTGTCATTGTGACATCCATATATGAACTTGGCAATGTCTCTCTTCATACCACCCCACCAATATACCTCCTAGGTTTGCCCAAGCTACGAGTTATAGGGTTCCTTTGGAGCAAGAAATAGTATGCAAAATTAAGATTTTGCAAAGTGAAGGTCAGCCATATGAGGCTAACCTAGGAGTCATAAGTCTCACTATGACTCGTAGGATGTGCCCTCATAGTAAGAAATAGTGAGCATAGAGCACAAAATAACTCATAGCAATGGATCATAGCAGTGATGATGTTCACGCTCCAATAAGAAAGAGGTCACTGTCAGCAATTAACCTAAGTGAAGGTTAGGGTCAAATCCATAGGGAATACGGGGCTTGACTACAACAATCCACTACTAATCATTTCAAGCATAAAATACTAAAATCTCTAAAAAGGGGGGGTTGTGATTCAAAAATAAAACACTAAGCTATAATACAAGGAAACACTCAATTTTTGGGAAAACTCAGGAATCGTGTTCACCATGGTTCGTTGACTCGATTACCCTAGGTAACATATCTACAATTGGAAATTCACATGCAGGATGATAACTTAGGTTCTTCCAGCCCTCCTGTGAAGGTGAAGGTCAAATTTTACTATGTCGCTTGGTCGGTTACCTTGGTCAGGTTTTGTTGATTAGATGAGAATACATCAATCAAATCTTGTAATCTATTTCTGTTTTCCTATTCGTCAATACCTTGTTTGGACTAGTGATAGTAGGTAGGGTTTAGTGATGGCCACCATCAAACGACAGTCATAATGAAGGGAAATAGACAACACATGCAAACCCTAATCTTAGAAATGCGATAAACCTAGCTTATTTCAAATCAACTACCTATGATTCCCACAACCGTAATTTGTGTGTGCTTAGCTACTCATGGTTAAGGCAAAACAAACAAAAATGTAAATACAAGACATAAATGAATGTTTTACCAAAAACACTGAGGAGTATAGACACCACAGGTTGCAAACCCAGAAGCTTGATTATCGATCAACAATGAGTACAAAGCAAGATTTGCAATCCCTAAAATGGGTTTTGCAAGAGAAAATAATAAACTAATCTAAAACCCTAAAATATTCTTGAGAGAATATTCAAAGGCAAGTTCTATCTTCTAAAATATGGAATCTCCCCTATAAAAACCAAACTAAATGTATTTATAGTATTTACAAATAAACCCTAAAAATAACACAAAAAAGACAACTAGCAACTAGTATACTTTGCAGGTACGAATATAGGGTGACCTACGAGTTGTAGTCGGTGTCTCATATCAAGTTCTTGGCATCTTGGACTGAATTGGTACGACCCACAGGTACGAGTCATTACTTGAGCTACGACTCATATGTTCATCTCGTAGTCTTGGCCTTCAGTTTTAGGTCCAATATTTTGGCTCTCTGACTCCTGCTACGAGCCCACCTATACTAGTCATAGTGAGACTTACTACTCGTAGGATGCCTCATAGGAGTGACCTTCACTTAGGAGATTTTTGAATTTTGGTCTTTGTTTCTTGCTACGACACACCTTATGACTCGTAGATGAGCTCATATGTCTTATGATTCACCAAAATCTACAACTTTCCTTGAAAATCATACCAACCTAACTTTTCTGCAAAAACAACACAAAAACACACCAAAAAAAACATAAAAAGTCGTATTAAGAACTCACAAAATCTCTTGTTTTGGGCATCAAATGTGTTTATTTTGAAAACACATTGACACCCTTAACTTAGAATTATTGCTTGTCTTAAAGTGACGACTCAATTTAAGCAGACAATGAGAAATACATAGTAGCTATATTAATGGCATATACAACAACTCCTTTGATTCAGGTACCCAACTACAATTTGCAAAATAGGATTACGAGGTTATTAAGCAAAACCAGAACATAATGAGATACCTGACAATCAAACTATGACAAGCTAAGGAGCATCAACCATCCACAATCGCTGGTATAGTCATATGCCCTCACTAGAAAGAAGTCCCTCATATTCACTCAAAAAGCATTTAGAATTTAGGGACTGAGGAAGCGCTCTCACTCTCACAATTAAAATTCAAGCATACTGACTAACACCATAGGCTTGCCTCTACACTTATCTTCTAGCTTGGTGATAAAGTGGATTTGGATCACTTTAGGACTTATGGGCTTGTAACAAAGGTTCAAGGGGCTTTGGTATGGCATTTTAGGCAAGTAGTGACCAAAAGCTATCCTTGAACCATGTTTACCAACACTTCTTGCTTTCATAACCCAACTTTTTCAATAAACCACCCTTATTCTCCTGTTTTGAACTTTTCTCGAGTGCTTTCTCTCTATTTTCAGTTGTGCCTTATTTCTATACTCAATTCTTGCTACTTTTTCTCAGTTCAATGGACTTTTCTTTTTCTTTTTCTTTTTCTTCACTCAGCTCATGATTTTTCATTTCTTTCTTTATTTCCCAACTAACCACCTCATTATCATCACTTCACCACAATAAGGGCCACCCTCAACTTAGGCTTTTAGCCTCAATTAAGGTTCACATGTCCAAGGACAGATCAGGGCCAATATCAAGGTATTTCAAAGAATGAGAAAATGATAAGCTAAAAACTTTGGAACAACAGATTCTCTCACTCATTTGGTGGGTCATTTAGGCTAAAAGTGGGTTCACTCAAAGACCAAAGGCCTACGATTCTTTCAATATCAACCATATCACTAAACTAATCTTAGAGTACTAAGGCAAGTTCTGAGTCCATATAAGATGCATGAATGCAACAAAATAAGCTCACAACACATATGTCATTGCATCCACAATCAAGTATAGGCTCACAGGGCATGCTTTCAGCCTCAGCTTACCTTCACAATATCAAAATAAACATTGCCAGATACTCAAAAATGTATGAATGCATCCACAACCACAATCTCAAAATTTTTTAGGGTACCTATTTTTTCATCAAAACTTTAAAACACAATTAAAGATTGTGTATATGCTAACAGATAACACTACTATAAATACACATTATCTACACTTCCTAAACATGCCGATTCAACAGAAAAGTAAACACCCATAAGGAAAAAGAATCACAACAAGAAAACCTTGGGATTACAAAATAGGGGAAGTTATGGACTTGAGGCTGCTCAGACTTTACCTTAATCCATAACTTTCCACACCTTACCAAAATAGGATACTTTGTCCTCAAAGTAAAAACAAATAAAGACAAACATAATAAAACAGGGACTTAGATATATATAAATCAAAAACTAACATTTAAAACCCAATATCTAAAACCAAAATAAAAAAAATTATCCAACATGAACATTTAAAAACCAACATCAAAATAATATTGTGTAGCAAGAGAATATAATATCAATAAATAAAAGTAAGAATTGGATCAAAAAGGGCTGAACATCATGGTGCATCAAGCATTGGTCTCTGGCTGGTCTATGGAGTCTTGGGGCACCAACTCCTCCTTAGCAATGCTTAACTATCCTCTCCATATGGGGTGTCCTGCTCTCAATCTCACTGATAGCTGCCAAGAATAGCAACTCCTGCACTACCTCCTTAGGTATGGGCTCCTCCTCCGGTCTTGGCCTCTTTTGTACCGGCTCTGGATCATCATCATGCTCAAGGGGCCTCTTCCCACAGACGTTCGTATGATTGTCTTGGCAATCAAATGCCTCATCACCAGCTGGTGCTACCTCTGGGACTACAACTGTGGTTGCTAACATTTGCAATAGGTCATCCTTAAACTTGGCCAACTCCTCAGTCACTGCACTCATGTTACAGGTCGAACTCCCTCAAATCTCTGCTGGACTCTCGCCTCAAAGGCATCTACTCTCTCATCTACCGCTCTAACTCTCTCATCTACCAGATCGCGAGTGAATGCCTTCATTCTCTCCTCGGACTCCATATGGTCTAGTCAGCTTAAGGTATGACTTATGCAGATAGAGCCTGAAGTCTGGACTCCACCGTAGCCACTCTACGTAATAATTCTTGAATAGCAATAGTAGAAGTAAGAAAATCAACCTATGATGAAGCTATTGTTGGTGTCAGAGTACTGGAGGATAGTTTGGACTCGATCTCCATAGTTGGCGTAGGCTCTATAGCAATTGAAGTAGTGCCAGTAGTAGCTGAAGGTGCAATCTGAGTCGAAGGCTCTACTGGGAATGTCTCTAAAATAGGAGGAGTTGCTCGTGGTAAGGCCACTAGATTCTCATCAGCCTTTATTAGGCTGGGATGCATGGTTTGTGTAGCCTCTATGTGCTGGTCTCGGTGGGGGTTAATAGGAATACCCGCTGCACTACACAACTGATAAATCAAAACAGGAAATGGTAGTGAGGTGTTGATCTAGATGGCTGCCTCATGGATCTACTCTAAGATGATTAGAGCCCAGTCTATCTCTAACCAGTTAAGATGCTGGCTAATAATACAGCCCGCTCCAAAGTGATCACATTATTTGTAAAAGTAGGTCGAATATGCCAATGGATAATGGACCACTAAAACTTAGCCCAAAAATAGAGGTGGGCCTTTACTATAGGATAAGCGTGGTTTGTAACCCACGTCACCTTAAAGCCCTCCTCACAAATTTGGCCCACAATCTATCGTAGAAGCTCTGTGCTGGCCTCGATGTCCTTCACAGTCACCTCTCTCCTCATCTTATCTATCCGCCCATCATATTCTATAGTAAACTGAGGCACTCTATAATTGGGTCAAAATTGGATCCTTCGAATCTCCTCTGAAATAGGAACTTTCCTACCTTAGACTGTCACCACCCGAAACCTTAGTTACTCTATTGGCTTTTTGTTCTTTGGTAGGCCCCGACGGAATATAGTCACTTACTACAAAGGAGGCATACTTGCCCAGTTGCTGTGTGGTCTATCATAGCCCATATCTGTCTAACTCTACATCTAACCCAGGCACTTTATCTAACCCCAAGCCGGTTAGTCTCAATTTGTCATGAAATTGTCGCACCAGTTTGCCTAGTCCCTCGGGTTCTAAACCCTGATCATATATCTCCTTCATCCTTGGGACACACTATTTGCGGTCGGCGGGGGGTTGAGACTGGACTTATTCCTGCTAGGAAGTGCTCTCATACTTCAATTCTGACTCTGAGTATGAGGGGGTCATCTGTGGAAGGCTGCTATCCAACCCATCCCCGTTACCCTGCTATTCCTCCTCTTCAGACTTGGAGGAACTACTATCTTACATGGTGGTCTGTGTTGCAGGTTCCCGAGTTTGGGGTCTATTGGCTGCAGGGTCTATCTTGACTCTGTGGACATCCACAGAGCCCTCTGAATGCTTAGTCTCAGAGGATTCAACAATCAACCTCCGTTGGAAAGCTTGAATTGCACGTTTTTCCTTCAGAGGCATTTTATCTACAAACCAACCACATACCGCATATAAATTTCAAGATGTTTGATCCAAATAAATCACAAAACAAAGAACAAAAACTGCAAACATTGAAGCATAGAAACAAAATAAAACAGAAGAAAGATCACAAGAACAATTGCAGGTCTGCAGGTACAACTACAGTTATGACTTGTGGGGTGCCCAATGAGTCATACACTAGCCTTGTAGTAATAAAATAACTTACAAAAATGCAATTTGACCTCAGATACAAGAGGTAGTTATGACTCGTAGGGGAACCTACAAGTCGTAGTCTGTCCTCATACCAAATTTCAAAGATATTTTTAAGAACTGAGTCAAGATTACAAGACCCTTCCATGAGTCTTAACAGGTGTTACGAAGTCGTATATGGGTCTTGTATGGTAAATATGAAGAAATCATAAGTGACTGATGCTTTCTATGAGGGACCCTTATGACTCATTGGGGAACCTACTAGTCGTAGGAATGCCTCGTAGCTGGAAATAGAAGGCACCAGTGGTGCCTATCATTTTCCCATAACAAGCACAAGTAAAGCATACAATTCAAAATACTTGGCAAATAAAAGCAACATAAAATGCTCTGCACATAAGCAACCCCATAATGATAATAGAAAGATAAAGTAACTATCATCCCCAAGAATTGAAATCATTTTAAGATTACATTAAGCATACCAAAAAAATACTTTCCAAGTTCACACTTGATATTGACTAGACATTTTGTAAAGATGCAAATACCATTTAGGCCATTTCAATCCAATCCAACACGTTAGTCTAACACACCTCTTAAATTTTCATTTTGACAACAATTCACACAATGGTTGGGCAACAATTAATCCTTACATTCCATGAACCAACAATTTTCGCAACCACAATCTCCCACTCAAGAATTCCAAACAAGATTTGAATCACAATACAACTTTTCAAAGCATACAAACCCTAGGTTTCATGTCTTGACCAAAATTCAGCACATGACATGATTATAAATGGTTAAACTAGGCATACACTAATCGAAGGAATAGGTTCACCACAAAAGATTCCTAAATTTAACTATGAGCTTACTGATTGATCCAGGAATTTAACCAAAGCAAAGAGAAGTAAAAATCACATTGAAACCCTAGGAAATAGTGACTTCGCTGAAATCCTTTCCAGAAAATAACATGGGTAGCAGGGATTTTGGCTGAAAAAGAGAATTACAGGGTAGGATCGGGGGAAATCACCAAATTTTAAGTTTATAAAATGAAATTAGAGGCCAAATATTATTTTGACCCCTTTTATATAAAAATTAGGTCATCATTTAAAAAGTTATTGATCGGGGCTATGAGACCTCGACTACAAGTCGTACACTACGATTCATAGATCATGGTCTCGTAACAGAGCCAATACTTGCAAAAATTTAGGAATCATATCTGGGCACTAGGAACCATACTTACGACTCGTAGGGGATCCTATGAGTCATAAGATTGGCTCATAGTATGTCACGACCCAAACCTAGTGCCTAGGTGTGACACAACGAATGAGAACCCGAAGGCCCCCAAACAAGCCTCTTAAATCATAATTGCACATTATAAGTTTAAATGGTAAATGGCAAATAGATGACAATGAAATATCGGGGATGAAACTAAGGGACAATTTGTAACCATAAGCGGAACCATAAGCTAATTAGTTAAAACATACCAAGTGTAGCAATAGTCCAGACACACCTCTAAACAATGACAATAAACAAAGCCAAGAATACAAGTCTAGGCTCCTCAATACTAAGTCAAAAAGAAAGTACATCAAATATATGAATAACAAAGGCAAAGCTTGAAGACAAGGGTTCTGTTCCCGATGAATGGGAACTCACCAAAACTCAAAATCATCATGACCAATCTAGACACATGGAGGAGGATAAGGTAGATCACCTATCCTTACATGATTATAGCATGTAGCCAAAAATGCAATTAGTACTTTGGTGTGCACTAAGTATGTAGGTATGCAATGCAACAAGTAAATATAATGACAAAGAATACTTACCCTGTATGACAAACTACAAGCTTAAACAATATATTCAGTTCCAAAGTAAAGCGTAAAGCAATGCCATGAAAATGCATAGAGAAGAACATAAGTAAATTAGTGTGGGAATAAGACCATAACCGACAAAATCATATGAGCTATAATATAGAATACAGATGTCATACTCCACACTGGCCAAAGAGTGAGTCAACTTGCCAGGGTATAACTCCAGAAATGGAAATACTAAATAGATCCACTAGTCAAAAAGCCTAAAAGGGCATAATCAAAATATCCTATGGTGGCACATAGTTATGAGATTAGAAACTTTTTATAAGATCCCTTAGGTCGAGTCACACTCCTAACTCATTTGGTGCTAAGTCAAAATCCCACGGAAATGGACAATGCATATTAGAAATAATCAAAACTTAAT
>JAOTQJ010000011.1:11195124-11288531 GCA_025642045.1 Solanum sejunctum | reverse complement strand
CAAGATTCTATATACTTAACAAAGGTTAAGAAATCCACTTGCCTTATATAAAGTCTCGAATCACGTCAATTCCGAAGCTATTCCCTTTCTATGACACTTCATTTCACCAAAATCTATTCAAATATAACATCATAATTATATAATAAATCTAACGACACTAAAATCAATTAATTTCGCTGAAAAAGGTAAAATGGTCCAAAACTTTTATCACCAAAAAATATCATTGGAATACAAAAATTTATACATTAAAATGTTCCCCAAGTGATAAGGAATTAAACGACAAAAACTATTTCAAAAACAGAGCTAATATGAGGAAGAGATCGCATATTAAAGTTATACATTAAAAACGCAGCAGCAAGATCTGCAGATTTTACCTCGAAAGAAGCAACAAAGTCAATTTTTGAAGTTCTCAGTATGTTCTCCTTGGAAAATATATAATTTAGCCTTTTGAATCGCTCAAATCCGGTCAAAATTGAGAGAGAAATCGTTGGTTAAAGTTTGAAAAAAGTTTACGATCTTCTCTTCTGTTTCTTGGAGAAAATCCCCAATTTTTGTAATGGAAAAATATATAATTTAGCCTTTTGAATTGCTCAAATCTGGACAAAATTGAGAGAGAAATCATTGGTTAAAGTTTGGGGAAAGTTTTCGATCTTCTCTTCTCTTTCTTAGAGAAAATCCCCAATTTTCACAATTCTTTTAAAGTGAAAGAACTTGAAAGAACATTGATTGAAAGAATTATCTTTGATTATTGAATTCATGACTTAGAATCTTTAGAGTTCTTGATGAAGAACCATAATTCTTGAAGAAGAAGAGTCAAGAAATCCTCTCTTGGGATTCTTAAATTTATTTTCTTGAAACCCTAGGTTATGATTTAAAATCCTATTAGAACTACATGAATAGATGAAGAAATTCGAGTTGGGTAGATTGAAATTCATGAAAAATAACTTACCTTGAGGAGGAATCTTAGAAGCTAATCCTAACTTGATGATTTTCTTGATGACTCTTGAGGGTTTATGTTTAGGAGAGAAGGAAGAGAGTTTTAATCATGAAAAACTGATGTTTTATATGTTTTGGAGACCATAAATAGACCCCTAAAGGTTTTATGATAAAAATACCCTCAAATTATAAAGATAAAACGTCAATAACTCATCGAGTTTGGGCGCGGACTTTTGGACAGCTCTGCACCTCTCAACTAAAATGATCACAACTTTCTACTCCAAACTCCGATTAATATAAAATTAGATGCGTTGGAAAGCTAATTCGAATATATTTGATTTGATATATTATGTATCATCTAACTCATTATACTTTAGGATATATGGTCATTTGAAGTTGACCCTTCTGTCGACTCATACGAAAACTTAGTTGCTAGAAATTCTTTGAACTTGGCTTGATGTAAAAGATCCCTTATGACTCTAAATCACATCTAATATACTTTAAATACTTAGAAATTGATCCTATCACGTATATACAACTTACAAATTATTGGTTCACCTAATGTTTATAAAATCATACATTAGAACTATGACTTCATATCAGCTCCAATTCTATTCCATACTAAGAAATTGACTTTAACATCTATGCTCAATTAAGAATCCTCAAGTAAAATCCTATATCATATGAAGGATGACTTCGTCTTACCTTAAAAAAATTTGGGGTATTACACTTGACACCCCCCTCGAGAAGGTGATTGAGGCTTGATACCCCCTCAACAAGGCCACCGAGGCTTAACACCCCCTCGACAAGGTGATTGAGGCTTGATACCCCCTTAACAAGGTCACCGAGGCTTGACACCCCCTCAACAAGGTGATTGAGGCTTGGTACCCCCCTCAACAAGGCAATCAACTTGCAATACCATAAACACATCTCATGAATTCAACTCATGTATACATGTCTTCCATCATTATAAAGTCACTTAACTCATATGCCAAGTATTAGGCCTTCAAAAACTCAAGATAAATTAACCGGACATTTATCAAACACTAAGTGTGCAATGCTAGTGTAAAATCATGCAACTCAAGAGCGGAATCATGCAAGTAAATTCAATGTAAAAACTACCCACCAACACTTGGTAATACCCTCTTGTAGTATACATCAAAATCCTTCATCAAATCTCAAGATAGATCAAAGATTCATAGCTAAAAACATACCAAAACAATCACACTTTTACAATTCCCCAACATATTTCATAGTCAAATTCATAGTGGAAAATTCATATGTAAAATCAACTTAGAAACATGTAATTTAGGTAAAAAAAAAAAAAAAAAAGATTGGGCACCATGGGTGAAAGGACTCAATGGTTGAAACCCACATATCTTGACTTTGGAGAATCCTTGAAGAAGATTGAAAATGGAGACTTGAAGCTTGAATGAAAATCTTAAAATTCGGATTAATTTTTGAGACTTGAAATTTGGGTGAAATATTCATCTAAGTGTTTGAGTGAGTATTGGGGAATGTCTTGTATGATATGAAGGTGAAATATGACTAAGTATAGGTATTTTTACGTATGGGAAGGCTTAGGCCTAGGACCCAGAAGCCTTGGACCGGAACATAAAAACTGAACAAAATTAACATACTAACGTGCCCTAGCCACGTCGCACTAGGGGCACGCTCAATTTTTTTCGTCACTTTGAAAAATAAATTTTTTATACGGTCGCTCTAAAATTGGGATTAGACCTATTTTTCACTCAATTTGACCCCATAAACAAGAATATGAAGTCAAATTTTTGATATCACGCACAAATTTTGAGATATATGAAATTTATGATTCTGGGCACTTTTGAGACACATTTTTGGGAAATTTTTGGGGATCATTTCACATCCTTATGTATAAGAAATTTTTAGATGAAAGAGCTAAAAAGAAAATTTTTAAAAAATTGATAATTGATGAATTGGAAAGAAAAAAGTGGAAGAAGAAGAAGATGGACAAGAAAATATTTGTTATGATTTGGGATAAATTGGGAGAGAAAATTTGAAACTTGATTGTTTGAAATTGTTACTATTTGAGGAGAGATTGTTATAAATTTATTTTGTGTGATTTGTGGAATTGATATTTAATTTGATATCTTTTCCTTTTTTAATAAAACAGTAAACAAGTTAATATATCAACCAGCTATGTATCAAGCAAATATATTGTTGTATACAAAATTCATTAATTTTAAGGGATTTTTATAATTTGGAAAAGAGTAGGGATAAAAAGTAATTAGCTTTAACACTACGAAATGTATGTAACTTACCAAAAAAAATATAAGATTTGCTAAAATAACAAATATTAGATATGTTACTACGGGTTGTAACATTACATAATATTAATTATGGATTTTAATAATTTAGTTATAAATTATAACAAATATATACATCATACTCAATCCATACCAATTACGTACTCAAACGTATATCCTAACAGATTTGAGTATGTAATTGATATGGAATAAGAATAATGTATACATCTTGTTATAACTTATAATTAAATTGTTAAAATTCGTAATTACTAGAACTTGTAATTCATTATCTAATGTTACAACTCATAATAACATATCTAATATTTGTCATTTCAGCAAATCATTCAAAAAATATTTATCGCGGTAGTTCTTTTCGAAGTTTAAGAAGCGACTGTTGTAAAGTACAGGTTGCTTTAAGAAGATACATTTGTAGGGTTGAAGACACTATTTGAATTTGGAGTAGTATAGATAAATTAAATGTACAAATAATTAAATTGAGTTAAAAAGTAAATGCATCATTTGTTATACCGTCACATCATCGGGTTTAGAATTCTCTTATATATATAAAAGATGTTAAGAAATATCATTAGTAATGTTATTAAAAAAAATTCAAGAAATAAAGACACAGAGTTAGTAGTTTAAATCAGAAATCTTCTCTGATAATTAGATAGAAATATCGAATGTAGGTAACAAATTTAAAATTAAGACACATAATCGATAATACAGATAAGAAAATTTACTGAATATTAGTGACTCTTTTAAAATATATATCGAACACGAGTAAAAATTTAAGTTTTCAGATATAATTGATCGTCCATATTAAAATATATGTCGGGCGCTAGATACTCTTTTTAATATTTATATTTGGTATAGGTAAGAAATTTAAGTTGTCGTACAACAACTTAGTAGTCCAAAATAGAAAATTGTCACAATTTAACATCTCCTTAAGTGATATATTTAGAAAAGGTAAAAGAATTAAGTTGTATGGAGTGTGATAATAATTAATTTGTGTGATACGAAAATACTATCTAAACTTAAAGATAAATTTTACAGAATGGTAGTTAAATCATTTCAGCTATATGGAGTGGAGTGTTGACCAATGAAAAACTCACATGTTCAGAAGATGCAAGTCACAGAGATGAGGATATTGAGATGGATGTATAGACACATCAGGGAGGATAAGATAGGGAATGAGACTATTCGGGAGAAGTTAGGAGTGGTTTGTGGCAGACAAAATGAGAGGAGCGAGACTCCAATAGTTTGTGCATGTGAAGAGAAGAAGTATTGATGCTATTGTCAGGAGGTGCGAGATGATGAATTTTGAGGTGTGCTGAGGGGTAGAGGTAGACAGAAAAATATTGGGGGGAAGTGATTAGACAAGATATGCCGCAACTTCGTATCACCGAAGACTGACCATACGATATAATAAGTTAGTAGAGATAGTTGTGTCATTATTTACTATGTTGTTATTGTATGTTATTTATTTTTGTTATCTTTATTGTTTTTACAAATTTTTCATTTGTTGTCCACTTTAGTCATTTCATATCTCATATTTTGTGTTTTTAGGGATGATATTCTTTTAGATGAGGGTCTTTCAAAAATAAACTCTCCATCTATATAAGATAATAATAAGATTTACGTATATTTTACCTTCCTCGTACCCCACTTGACTAGATATGTTGTTGTAAAAGAATTAAGTTGTAACACACATACTTACTAGGAACGAATGTAAGGCACATGACCAAGTTTCCACCTTAGGATGTGCTAGATAAGATTGCGAGTAGCAAACAACTCCCCTGCTCCTTAAGCTTGTCGATGTAGATGATTTCCTTATCTCAAAGGAGTCCAAGCATCCTCCCTCCAAACTAATCCACCAAGATCCCTCGAATATCTCTTGCACCAACATCCTTTGGAACAAGACTAGCTAATTTTGTCATAAAATTACTTTTTCTATATCTAAATCACACTAGAAATTACTTCCATAATTTTTCAACACCCAACTTCCTCGATTATAATCAAACTAGAAAAGTCAAACTCATTGACACTAATGTACTACTCTTAAGGGTTTTAGGAAAGGAGAGCAGTGACGCAACTACCTTTTTCTAAAAGGGTGTTTTAGTTGATTTACCTATATTAGAGGAGTGGGTAGCAGGCACCAGGATTGACATGGTTGCTTAGCTGTAATTTCCTTCTTCACTCATGGATAATTTGCACATTTTGTCTCACACTTCTGTGGCTGTCACCTGTATGCACACCTGGAGTCTCTAGAGTCTAATTATGTTTAATGTGTCGCTAAAAATGTTGTTGGTTATTCCTATTTTCTTATCTTCAAACATTTATTCAGCTGCTCTCACCTCTTTTAAGTTATGTATAAATTGTTTTTTCTGCGGCTTTTCTCCTCCGTTGCTATAACTTCATCTTCCCTGCTGCAATCTTAGCTACTACTTCTTTTGCTTCCTTTTTGCGAGATTTGAATTTGGGGGTTGGGGTTGGTAAGATATGGGTTTGCCTAATCTTCCAAGGGAAAAAATTAAATTATATATTTTAAAAGGAAAATTACATGAATTTGTTAACTAAAATTATTTATCACCAAATGTCATTTTTATTTTATAAAAGTGTGCATATGTATAATAATTTTTTTTTTAAAAAGCACACAAACGTGTAATCATTAAAGTGCAATAAATGCATAGCCTTGCGCAATGCCCTTTTTATGGAGAAAGATAAAATATATTAATGTGCATAAAGATAGTGCATGCATATCCAATTAAAAATAAAATTGGATCTTTTTTTATCTCGGTTCTATTAGTGCTTGTAATGATTATTCAAAAATATTGGAATATTCAATTTTGGGATTGAGTGTAATAACCAATTTGCTCGAAAAATTTATGGGTAAAAATCAAAACGTAGAGTTATCTTTTTTAAAAAAATTCATTGCATGTGTGCAGAAAATTAACCAAAAATACATCCTAAATTATACCAAAAAAAAAATCTGGTCATCTATAGATATGGTGAGAGAAATAAAACAAACCAAATAAGTTAGTAAATAAATGTAGAATTTGGTTTATTTTTGTTGTGGTTGAAATTATGATAATAAGTCTGTTTGAGTACAAGTTGTTAAGGTCATTAGAAAAAAAAATCACCTAAATCATTATGTTATCACAAAATTCAATAATACAACTAACAATATAACCCACATTAAACCAAATATCTATAAACTGTTGAACAACTATACAAAGTGAAGTCTACAAGTTAGACTTGGTTTTATTTTGGTATAATTTTATGTTAATAACTATGTTTGATTTCACATTGCAAATGGTGGGATTTGATCGTAACAAATGGACAGTTAATTTTGTGTGATTTTTGTTGTCTCTTTTTAAAATTAAAAAGTATAATTGAAAAATAATTCATAAATTAAATCAAAAAATTTGTACAAACACAGAGATGGTGGCAGAAAAAAAAAGTTATATAAATAAAACTCTTAACAATATAGAACTACCGATCCATAAAAATGATCAAAAACTCAAAAAGTCTTAAAAAAATAAACATAAAAAATAACATTTACTGACTATTTCATTCTCTACCTTCTGTGTTCCATATTGCCAAAGCAATGCACCGTACCTCAATCAGAATAAATATGGGTCTATAGAATACGCAAAAATATCAAAGTGGCCTTGCATAACCCGCAGTCACTGAAAAATAAATAAAGATATTAACCTACATATTTATTTGTGAATATTTAACTAACAAATTCACCAATTAGACAATCAATATAGTAACATAAGTGAAATAAGAAAAAAAAAGAAAAAAATAAAGCTCAGACCCAACAAAAGATCATTAACAAATACAAATATTTAAATCACATGTAACACCAACAAATATTACTTTCAAAATATTGAAAGCATGACATTTGTTACCATAAAAAAAGTTAACAAACAATATCACCAAAAATGCAAAAACAACCTTGTTAGCATAATCAGGATAAAGAAAAAAATCATTAAATACCTAAAATAAATCATAGAACCAACACATTAACTTAAAACGGATCAAAAAAAAATCAACAAGATGAACTCTAAATATAAATTTTAAAGGTTTGAAAGAATAGCATCCAAAATCATTAAAATAAGGAATAACCAACAATCATATCAACTGCACACAAAGATATTAACCAAAATAGTTATTTGTGAACATATAACTAACAAATTCACCAATTAAATAACAAACTTAGTAACAAAAATCAGGTAAGAACAAAAGCAAAAAAAATAATGCTTAGACCCAATTTAATGACAAACAAATTTGGTGACATAATTTAGACTAGAAATAAATCTAACAAAAAATCATTAACAAATAAAAATACTTAAAGCATATATAATACCCAAATACTACCATCAAATACATAAAATAAATTGTAGAACCAATACATTGTCATAAAATAAAAAAAAAGTCAACAACTTGAACCTAACTTTCACAACTTTAACCAACAAATTCACCAAATCAAATAATAAATTTGGTAACATAAATGACAAAAAAAAATATCAAATACAAACTTTAACCAATTCTAATGCTCAATATGGCAGCAATACAATTAAAAATCATCAAATACCCAGAAAATAAATTGTAGAACCAACATATTATCATGAAATAAACAAAAAAAAAATCCAACAACCTTAACCCCAACTTCAATAACTGTAACCAACAAAATTCACTAAATCAAATAACAAACTTGATAACATAATTTAAAAAAAATCATAACCAATTATAATTGTAACAATAATAAAACCTAAAATACCCACACATAACTAAAGAACCCCAACAAGAACACAAGAAAGCGGCCAACAATATCCTCAATATCAGGAAAAAAATAGAAAAGTTGAAAAAAATATGCAACATATCAAATCAACAAAAATAACACTAGCCAATATAGACTGTAATGCTCCAGTATTCGCACAAACTGATATGTTATGGTTTGAAAAAAAAAAAACTTACTTCTAATCCTCACATTGTTGAGGAATGTTGTCGCCGATGAACTAAACAAGGGGATCCCCAAGAATACATTAGATAGATTTCATTTTCTTGTTCCAATCAATGCACAAATTATCGAAAGAAAAAGAATCAACAGTAATGGAGCATAGATACAAAGGAGAAGGAGAGGGTGAAAGATGAAAGGGTGATTTTTCCGTTGGTGAGATGAAAGAGACAAGCAAGAGAGTAAACTTGTATTAGAATATGGAAGGCTTATTCTTCCATTGGAATGTTCAAAAAGTTAAAAACCAAAATTTGAATAAAAAGTTACAAGGCAGCCCAATATAGGGAAAGTAAAATGGTGTGTAGTGTTGTCATATCATTTCATAATTACACTTTTTTTTAAGAGAGAGATTGTGTACTTTAGTACACATCACACACAAATAGCACACCAAAAATAACATATAAAAATAAAAAGTATTAAAAATAGAATATGATAACAATGTAAATAAAATAATTATAAAGTAAATATTTTTGGATATTGACATGGACATAATTTGATCTCTTAAAGTGTATTAGAGTATAGTTTGGCGATTTTTCCTCTTTAAATTTCCCAACAGTTTTGGTTGCATCTTGCTGCTATAATTCGACCTTTTTGGGTGCTCCGATTTTCAGATCCTTCTTTCCTTGCTTTTATTGTGCGCTTTCTTTCTTCTTTCATTTAGTGAGATCGATTAAGAGAGTAGTTGTTCTTATCACGACTCGACCTAGGTTCTAGATGTGACCGACGAATTGAGAATCCGAAGGGATCCCAAACAAGCCTCTTAACATATCATACACACATCCTTAGTCACGGAAGCAAGATAAAAAAAATAAGAGACATAAAAAAGGAGAATTGGGACTAAGGGAGAGAGAGTTTAATACTCAAATAACATATATGAGTCAAAGCTCAAGCATAATACATAACTTGTCTAACAACACCTCTAGATATAGAACATAGCGGGGGCCAAGACAAGTAACCAGGCTTACTCTCATTGTTAAAAACATACAATAAAGGAAAGAAAGTCTTAGCATAACAAAGAGCAAAAGACATCGTAATCGAAGTTGAGGACTCAACAACTTGCTAACTTGAACAATTCGTCTAGCCACGTGAAGGAAAATTAATAGGAGCTCTGATTACTACATGGTAATATCATGTAGGCATAGAGTATGCGTTAGTACGTTTGAATATACTAAGTGTGTAGGATGCAATGCAACAAGAGATAAGCAACGTAATTGAAATGCATAGACATAGGCAATAAATAAGCATATAGCAATATGGCATGCATGGATGATTCTTGAAATAAATTATGCTTACATAGAACATAATACGTGTATAAGAAGTGACCAACAATATAGAATATCCAAGGTCTACCACTCCCTTGGAGAGACGATTGAAGTACAAACCCCTCAACGTGGTTATTGGGGTACATACCCCCAATCATGGTAGCACAGGTCTACTACCTCTCGAGCGAGGTAATTGAGGTACAAAACCCTCCCCCCCTCCATATGGTTACATGGGCCTACTATCTTCTGAGCGAGGCAATTGATCAACTTCCAACAATATAGAGGAAAATAATATATATATATATAAACACAAATAATACTTTCATCATCATATAGTCATTCAAATCATATGTTATGCTTTAGACATTCAATAACTCAAGAATCCATAACCAGATATTTTATCAAACACTTGGCGGGTGTGTAATGCTAGTGAAAAATCATGTAATTCAAGAGTGAAATCGTACAAGAAAATTAAATGTAAAACCACCCACCAATACTTGGTAACACCCTCATGCAAGATACATTAAGACCCTTCATCAAATCTCAAAGTAGATTATAGATTTATAACTCAAAATATGCTTAAACAATCATAATTTCATGAAACCCCAACATAGTTTATAGTCAAATTCATAATAAGTAATACCCACAAGTAAATCAACTAAAAATCATGCAATTTAGATAAAAAGGATGGCTGGGCTTTATGGGTGAAAGGAACCCATGAATGAAACCCGCATACCTTGACTTTGGAGGATTCTTTGGTGAAGATTTGAAATGGGTACTTAAAGCTTGAATGAAATTCTTAGATCCGGAAAGAGATTGAGACAATTGAATCTTGAGGAGGACTAAGGGCTTGACTTGGTTTCCTTGAATTCCAACAAGACTTCTTGAAAAATTTGAGAATGGATGAAAAATTTGATGAAGATTAGAGAGGAATTTGAGAGGTTTTTGGTTAGTTTTTAGGGCTCAAAACGGCTTAACAATAAGGGATTTACATGTATATAGGTATTGGGTTATTATGCAATTGCCCTAGAGTAAAAAAGAGCAATTTCAGAATTTTTTGAACTGGTCCGCGCCATGTTCGCAGCGCGAACAGCTATAATTTTTGTGAAGTTTCGCCAAAAAATTATTTTCTTAGCACGGATGAAGTATACTTTATAGGTACTCATTTTACCACACAATTTTGCCCTCTATACAAGGATATGCAGTTGAATTTGTAAAATTCTACACGAATTTTGAGATATTGAAAAAAAAATTACTATCACAGGATCTTTCTGAGCCAGAGGAGGGGTGTTTAAATTTCCCAATTTGAAATATAAGGAAGCTACCATTATAAGGCATCCTAAAGCAAACTTGGGGCGTTTCAGTTCTTACCTTAATCATGTTCAATTATTTACATAACAGGAACTACACACTTGTAAAGTCTTTGTGAGTATTATCCCAATTTGTTTGTATCTTCCATGTGTTTAGCATTGAAATCAAAATACGAACAAATTTGAGCCCAATTTGTGTTTTCATCTATACTTTTACAGGGAGAAAATGAAGATGACACTGCACGCATAAATCTTTTGTATAATTTTGTTCCCCTTTTGTTAATGTGATTATTGGTGCTAAATAATCAGTGAAATAGAATATGCACCCCAATTGTTTGATGATATGACAGATTGTTCATTTGGAGTGAGTTATTATAAAATGCTTTTGCTGATTGCGAAGAAGAGCTTTACTCAATGCTATTAGTAATTTGGACCAACAGATTCTTATGGAGTTGCTTTAACTAATAAGCTCGGATATAGTTTAGATACTCAAAAGTGGTATTCACACATAAAAACTCGACACTTACTATAAATTCCCAGTTGAGAAATATTGAAGGCCACTAGCACAATGAATTAATAACACATCCACATAGTAGAACTATCTCGGTCTCATCATCATTGTTCCGACATTTTGACACAGAGCATGTCTACCTTCCAGTTAAAACAATCACTAGTATAATTTTGTTTAAAATCTTTCGAATTGGCACATATTTGATGTGCGACATACTTGGGATGATAGTTTATTAAACTAGATTAAGTTGTTTAGTGTAGTGACTGGCAGGAACCAAATGCCGCTCTGGCCAATGAAGATTTATGAAGACTTGCTTCCTGCTTTCTGGACTCGATGGTACGAGCCTTGCCAATTTTCCTTGTTCAGGGCACGGAGCATATATAATGGAGTTCCTAAATTTTGTCAAGAAGTTTGTATTTCAGTTTAGAGAGAGTATTAGCCATTACGTCAAAAGATCACTCATATTCTTTCACCTTGGTGCAAAAGAACAAAAATGTGATTGCAGTATTTTTGGAGGTCAAAGTGAGTTTACATATCAGTTAGCTGCAACTATTAAATTGTGAAGGCCACTACCTATCCCGTGCTATACTTTGTGTTAGCCAGTTCAGTGGCCGTGATCTTTCCCCTCAATCTAGCCAAGGAAACCACTTGCTATCATGTCGACTGTTTATTTGTTGAAAGTTTCTCACAAGTAACTCAAAAAATGCTACTAGAGAAAAAGAAGAATCTCTGAGCTTGCAACCTTTCTTTTGCTACCAGAAATCACATTTAGATGGATCTCTTTGTCATTCTTGACTTGCAGTGTGATGCACCTATATTCAACGTGGCCTTCTTGGTCACTTTTTTCATATTGATGAATAAAATTAGTTCCTTTAAACCGGGACCGAAAAAATACCGATTTTAGGATCAACAAAAAGAAAATGTTAGTGGGAGTAACTCAAGAGGGTGTGCTTACTTCTACTTATGTTTATTAAATAAAAAAAAAGGCATGCTTAATTCTGTTCTGATGAGCAATTTTATTTAGGTGATTTGTGGTCTGGATCTGAGGGCAGTTCCATCAAGATCTGGCCACGGGAAGGAATTCAGAAATCAATTTCTCTGATAAATGAGGGGAGACATATGGCTGCTTTGTCGATAGAGAGGTCATGTGTGGATCTAAGGCGCAGAGTCATGCGGAATGGAACAGGACATAACATATTTTCTGTTGACGTAAAATACATACTGTCTGACCGGCATCACTTGCTATTTTCTGTTGTAACTTAATGAGGAAGTTAGAAATAACTGAACTATTTTACGCTTGCTGTGATTGGGATAAATCTGATCCTTATTCCTGTTTTTGCCTTTTTAACATGTATGTGGTGGTCACCAATGAGTATTACCTCTATACAAATATGAAAATTCCACGATTGATATGAAGACAAAAAACATAACTTGTGCTCTTTAGGTATATTTTATTAACATTTGTCTCTGTTATTGAAGGTTGCAGTGTTATGTTTTGACGTGAAGTGCAATTCAGAAACATGAGTTGTGATATCAAGCAACCAAAGAAAATGACATCTTGCATCATTCTTGTTTTGTTGCTAATGAATAAATATTTTTCTTGAGGCACACTTTTAGTTTTCTAATTTTATTTTTTCTCTGAATGTAATTTATGTTGTCAATTTTAAGTCCCATTTGAAACTTATAAAATGGCATTTTCTGTAAGCATGACTTGCACTACTTAATAGTATTTACTGCAACAATGAATTGTCAATCTCAATTTGTTTGGCCTGTGCAAGCACGGGCATATTACACCTAGTTATTGATATAAATGCCGGACCAAGGGTGTCCAACATTTGACAAAATTAGTCATCATAATTTTTACTGTGGAATGACTATGTAATATGATTTTTAATAATTGAATGACCTTTTAAGCAGTAAATATGAATATTTTAATGCTTATCTATAAGTAAGATTTATAATGCACACGAATTTGCATGAGAATTCATTAAGATATCATTAATTTGGATATGAAAGATGTTTTTGAGTTACCTTTCAGAATCATAGTATATAAAAATTTGCTTATTAAAAAAAAGACATCGAAAAGTTAAATGGAAGTAAATGGTACAGAAAAAAACAACACTATCAGCAAATATTCTTTTGTCCATCTTTCTCATTTATTGCTTCCAATTGAGCTTGAGAGGCCAAGAAATAGCCTCTCTACTTCTATGGTAGTAGTAAGGTCTGCGTACATTCTATCCTCCTCAGATCTCACTTGTGTGATTTTACTGAGTATGTTATTGTTAACTGAGCTTGAGAGATTTCACTCTGTCAATAAAATAACGGGTTCATAAGTCCAAACAAATTAAATGAGAAAAATGGTAACGCCAGAGTTAGTAAAATTGTCAACATATAACTGAACTGTATCAATATGTTGCAAGTTTCACACCTTAACAGTATCAGTTATTCCTCTTTGCTATTTAAATTACCAGTATTTATATTTAAAATAAATCTCGAAGCTTACAAGACCAACTATCAATTTTTTCCTTTTCTTACCAGAACTATCATGATCCCTCAACTAGCTAGGTGGCGATAATTTCAGGTAAGAGAATGAAACAAGTAATAATTAGGGTATGAATCCTGCTAAAAACAAAGATAGTTCAGATGTATTTTACCTTTGTTCATCATCCTTGCTTTGCTGTCATGGCCAACACTTGTCTCGCTATATTTAGGCAAGGGAACTAAATCCGCCTAAATATTTTCCACAAGCTTTTGGTAATGTAATTTTACCTCTTCTTTAGTTTTGCCAGCGACCTAGCCATAATACTCCATGCGTCTGGAGTGTCCTTGTCAAAGATGGCGAGTGCATTCTCAAACATCTTGTTTTCCTCCTTCGTCCATGAAGAATGGGATGCCACCGTTTTTTGCACCAATAGCTTGTTCATGACGTACAGCTATATCGCTCTTGTAGTCTTGTAACCTGACTAAAACAACTAGGTTTTAATCATGTATTTATCTTAGTTGATTCTCATTAATGCTCAAGTGACCGGAGGTAGAATCTTTCCATGAACAAGATATTGGCGCATGTTTTCTGTGCGCAGAAGAAAGAAGCGAAAAAAGTTAAACCTACTGTTCTAGACTTCTGGTGCAAGTAGTATTTCAATGCCAGAAGTTCATTTACATGTTAAATTTAGTTAATTAACTTCCACTGATCTTCTGAACAAAACGGCATCTTAATCCAGTAGTTTAGAGTTATATTTATCCCTGCTCTTTTCTTTCAGGTGATCTAGCATAAGGTTGGTGAGTGCAATTGGTTTCTGGGAATAAAGCTGAACACTAGCTGTGTTCCCATTTTTCTTCCCTTTGAGCATTCTTACTTTGCATTTAAGGTTAAATAATGTTAAGGGTCACCGAATTGTAAAATGCATGTGTGATTGCAGCCCAGAGTAATAACTCAATTTTCCGTGTTCCTTCCTCAAGCCAAAATATTAGGGAAAATTAATCTTAATTCACTTAATCTTCCATCTTCCAATCATTGTTGCATGCAGAATATGTTAGGTTTCTGACGGTTTTCGAAATTAGTTTAGTTACCTTTATATATATATCAACTTTCAAGGACAACCACCATTTGATCAGATCTTTGAAAACAAATGTCACCTTTTCCTTCCAGAAATCACAGATGTCACCTTTTCCTTCCAGAAATCACAGACACACTTCACTAACATTTTGACCACAAAAGGAAAATAGGAAACAGAAAGAGAATCGAAAGAATTTTCATTTACCAAACAGCTAGGAATTTTACCCAAGAAACATCTTGACCTGTAGAATTTTACTTGTAACACGGTACATTTACCAGTTAGCTGTAACTAGTAGAATCACTTGTTCCACCTTGGCCTACAATATTTGTACATTATTAATACAAATATTTGTATCCAGGCAAAAGCCTTTTTAAGTCTGCAGTGTTCTTGTGTAAAATATTTGAGAAAAATGTAATTCTTTAAATAGGATGAACCTTCATTGATAATTTCTTCAAAATCTTTTTGTCTCTTATCCCATCGTATAAAAGTTCATAGGCATAATAGGTGATATGATTCTTCTTCAGCAAGTCTTCCACAACAATCTTAGGAGCCGCCACTTCCTTTTTATCTGCTGCAAAAATTGTGTGTACCACATTAGGGACAAGACCCTTCTGCACCATGAGATGAATGATACCAACTGCTTCGAGCAACCTGTTCTTCACGCATAGGCAATTGATCACTCTTCCCACCGTTTCTTTTGATGGAAGAAATTCTTTCGTCATGTTCTCAAGCAAAAAATTGTATCCAAATTCAGTGTTATCGACCTTGCAGAAACCATCTATCATACAACGGTATGTGTAGTTGTCAGGAGGACATCCATATTCATTCATCTCCAGAAATAGCTTCTCCGCCATGTCCATTTTCAGCTTTTTAGCAAACACACTGATCAATATATTGTATGTTGCAGTAGTATGAGAACACTTATATTGCCTTTTCATTCTTCTGAATAGCTCATAAGCTCCATCCAAATCCTCATTCTCACAAAACCCATTTATCAGAGTGCAAAAACTCACCGTATCAGGAATAAGACCCTTGCTTTGAATATCCTCGAGTAAGTCTAAAGCTTTCATAAGCTTTTTAGATTTACAGAGGCTCTCAATGAGTATATTATATGTGATTATATTTGGGACACACCCTTTTTCCACCACGACTTTGAAGGTTTCCATCACATCATCAGATGTTTTAAGCTTGCAGAGTCCATTCAACATTGTGTTATAGGTTATCACATCTGGAACGACATCATGATCCCACATTGTATTTAGAATCTCGATAGCATCAGCCAATTTTGACTGTTTGCAGTAACCATCAATCAAGGTGTTGAAGGTAAAAATATCAGGAAGGATCCCTTTGGTCACGGCATCATTCAGGATATTATTAGCATCAGATACACAGCCCATCTTGCACAACCCATTGATGATCAGATTATAAGTCCATGTATTAGGGCTGCAACTTCTCTCGAGCATTTCAGTAATCAATTCCAGTGCTTCCAAGATAAGTCCCTGCTGACACATTCCCTTAATTAAGGTATTATAGAGGATTACAGTAGACTTCATACCTCTACCTACAGCTTCATCAAATAAACTCCTAGCTCTGTTGAAGTCACCATCCTGGCATAATCCATAAATAAGGGAGCAAAAAGTAAACATATCAGGAACAAAACCTTTAGAAACTGCATTATTAAGGATTATGTCCGCTTTCTGCATCATACCCAATTTGCAATATGCGCCAATGATTGTGTTATAGGTGAATGCATCAGGGTCGTACCCACGGTTTACCATTTTATGCAAGTAAGACTCAGCTTCAGCAATCTTTGAGTGTTTGCATAAACCACATATAAGAGTGTTATAAGTGACTACATCAGCATTTAAACCTTCTTTCCTCAAAGCTTCCAACATCCTATCAGCTTCATGTAGCTGGCCGTTTACAGAAAGACCTCGTATTAAGAGATTACATGTATAAAGATTTGGAAAGACCCCTCTTTTCAGAATCTTGTTAAGAAGCCTTTCACTTTCTTGGACATCCCCCTTCTTACAAAGTGCACAGATAAGCTTATTAAAAGTAATAACATTAGGAATTATTCTGAGCCTAAGCATTTCATCAAACAATTCACAAGCCTCAACTCGGCAATTCACATCATAAAATCCAGCAATTACCGTACAGCATGCAACTGCATTAAATTCACATCCTTGACGAAGCATGTTATTCAAAAGCCTTAAAGCAACATGAGGGCGGCTTGTCCTACAAAATGACTTTATCCTAATAGTAAAGGTATACACATCAGGAGAAATACCATTTTCCAGCATTTTCATATAAACTTTATGGGCTTGTTTAAAATAACCATGTTCAACCAATATATTCATGATTGTGTTAAACGAATAAACAGATGGCTCACACTTGAAAAGATCCATCTTCTCAAACACATCAACCGCCTGTTGAACTTTTCCCTTCTTTCCATAACCTCTAATAGCAGTAATATACACCCCTTCTAACAGCCTATTATCAATTTTCTGTCTAGCTTCTTCAAGGATACCTTCCATTGCCTTGAACTCTCCATAATTACAAAGCTTTTCAACCATACATTTGTAGGTAAACAAATTATGGCTAAACCCATGTTCCTTTTTCACTAAATTGAATATTTCTAGTGCCCTCAACGGGTTCTTTTGACATTTTAATACAGCGGCCACATGTTTAGGAAGCACAACAGCACTCATTTGCTTGATACCAAATCAGTTCGTGTCAATTATATCCATGCTGCTCAATTCAGGTCTCTGATTAACTCAATCAACATTCCCCTGAAAACCCAGTACACCAATTCAACCGTTCTAGTCTTTTAGACCTTCTTTTCACACATTTCAAGAACATGAAATCTACACAGGCAAAGGCCAAATAGGAAAAACGAAACACACACAATATGTATAAGAGAGAATAAGATTACCTGAGCAGTTGGAGGAGTTTCAACCTGATTCTCTAGAGAAAAAATTTGGTTTAAATAACTGGGTTTGGTTCGGTGACAGAGAGAGAAAGGCGCCCGGCGAAAATGTTGGCGGCTGAACGAGGTGCCGGTGACTAATGGTCAAAATTATCATTTATTTGTGAGTGGGTTGTCCAGTTTGATCTTTTCAATACAACTAGTTCTTTAAATTGCACATCTCATGCTAAATAGTAAGTTTTCTTTTTTGATTTCATTTTATCCTGATATTTTAAATTTGATATGGTAATTAACAAAATATTTTTAAAATTTATAATTTGAAATAATTATTACTGTTATAAAAGTATACATTAAGACGAAGAAAAAACTAGACTTCTTATTGTTCTTGAAAAATATTCAAATGTGTATTCCAACAAAAGAAACTCTTTTATTTATAGAGAAAAAACTAACTAGGTCTGCAAGTACGATTCGTAACTTTTAAAATAATCTACATAGTAGACATTCACTATAACTCAAATATGTTTATAACATTCCCCTTGAATATCTATTTGATAGATTATGTGGCCCGTTAAAACCTTACTACATAAAACCTAGTAGGAAAAAATTCTAGTGAAGGAAAAAGAATACACATATATAATAATATGCATTTTGGATGCCTCATTAAAACCTTACAAGGAAAACTCAATGGGACAAAACCTTGTGAGGAAAAAAGAGTATATCGCGTATTAACTGCTGTTAATGAGAACATCAATCCCAAGACATGAATCTCCGCATCCCAATTGTGTGTACCATCTTCTTGAAAATTACAGTTAATAGAGACTTGGTGAACAAATCAGCCACATTGTCATTCAAATGAATTTTCTGAACATTTATATTATCATTCTTTTGGAGCTCATTGTGTACAAAAACTTTGGTGAAATGATCCCTTTAAGATCAAAAAGTTTTGCAAGTTCCTCACTTCAACTTCTTATGTAACGGCCCCTAGTTAGGAGCTTGTGAAAGCAGAAAAGTTGGCCTTAAAATGACCTGGAGTCATTGTACGAGGTTGACTTATGGCCTATTGGTGGAGTTACGGCTCGTAGGTTGATCCTTAAACATGAAACTTCAGGAAGGGGAAAAATTTTCAAGTGTGGGGTGACCTACACACCCCTTTGACGGCCTGTAGAAGGGTTTACTGACCGTAGATTGGTTCGTAGGCGAAGAATCTTGACTTGAAGAAAATTGGAGTTTTCAGGAAGGTGATCTATGTGTTACCAGCATGTCCCGTTGAATTCTTTCATGGATGGGATCCAAGAAAATGAGAAAAATGGCTAAGTGTGGAAGGACTCTACGAGTCTAACCACGAGCCGTAGATAAAAGGATATGGTTTTGTGGTTTTGAGTCCAGCAAATTAGTTTCAAGGATTTCAAAAAGGTTACCAAACTAATAGGACTTACGGCCTGTGGTTTAACCAACGGCCCGTAAACAAGGTTTCATAGGTTGAATCCGGCAGTATTAATGAGGGGCAGTTTGGTCAATTTTGCCATTTTTGTTCCTAAACTATGTAATTTTTTAGGGCACAACGAAGCCTAAACTAGCCTTAAATCCCTAAGTTCCTCATTCTTCCACTCTACATTTTCCTAAGACAAAACTCACTCTAGAAATGGGCAAGCTAGCTAGGTTTTCCAAGGTTCATCTCAAAGGCTTCAAATTAGTTCTATCCTAAGGTTTCTAAGACATGTGAGTTGATTTATGGGTATCCCTCCACCGACAAAGTTTTTCTTTTTAGTATTTTACCTTTTCTTTTATGTTCCTTTAAGATATTATGCATTCTTATGATGGTTTCATGATGTTTATATTATTAAATGCTATTCATGATATCCTATGATATTTTACTAAGTATATGCATGTTTTGAGTTATTAATGATGATCCTAATGAATGTTTGATAATAATGAAGTGTGGGCATTTCAGTTAGGCCTTAAAGAGAAATTTTCTCATGTTTTATGTTATTTATGATTATTCCATTTAAAAGCCTCGCCACCTAGTTTTCAAATAAAGCTTTGCATGATTTATGATGATAATTAGGGCATTAAAGTTAAGTTTTAAAGTTATGATTTGTTATAGATATAAGCATGTTGACAATTGCCCTAAAGATGTTTTAAGATAGGTCCCCAAGATGAAAGGACAATCTCAAATGGTGGTTTCTAAAGTTCGAGCTACTCCTATGATTGCTACTTACTCTAAGTTATATTTTAAAGATTCTGTGGGATGACTTAGCACCGAGTAGACTTGGGATTAAGTTTCATTCTGTTAGTTGACACATGGGCTGTTAAATCTAAATCTCAAAGTCTCTAATTATTTAGCCCTTGTAGGGCTAGGCTAGTGGATTCACGTAGGCCATTTATGTTATTAAGATGCATGCGAAGTTGACAGAGTTCCACCTGGCAAGTGGTCTCCACGTGACAACGTAGTTGGTTTTATTAGACTCCATGTAGTAGCTCACATGATCTTATATGTCGATTAAGGTCTACTCCTACTAGTTTATGATCCTATGATATGTTTCTATCATGTGTGCTTTCTCATGCACTAAATTATATTCATATTGAACTATATTCCTTGTGCATGCTTAAGCTCACTTCATGTATCTTTTATCCCGTACATACTTATCTGTTACATTTATGAATGATGAAATAACTATTTCATACATGCATTGCATTTCACATACTTAGTATATTCTCATGTACTGACATATATTTTTTGTTACATGATTTAATCATGTAGGGATATGTACTCCACCACCGGCTCGTGGCTAGTATTCAACGTTCAAGACTAGCACTTTTATTTGTGGTGAGCCCTTAGTTCGGGACTCTATCATTTTCTTTTCTACCTTGTATTTATTTTTGAGATGATGTATTTATGGGCCTTTTGAGGCATTTACTTTCTATGTCACAAATTATGGAATCTTTTCTATTTGATGGAAACCGATTGTTACCGATTCTGTCCATCGATGTATTAGTTGGTATGCTTTTGGACAATGTATGCTAGTTATTCTTATTTCCTTTTAATGTTGCTTAATTGCTTTACAAAGGCCCATAGTACCCTTTCCCTTATTTTCTGCAAATGTTTTAAGTGTTTATGCCTATGAATGCTTGAGATTCTTAAGATGGCATGGGTGAGGTGCCTACGGGTATCTTATTCATCATGTAACGAGTAGGCCCCTAGGTTAGATCATTACAAGATTAGTATTAGAGCATGGGGTTTTAAAATGTTCCTCGGATGTCCATGCATACCCAATAGCATAGAGTCTCATTCAAAGTTGTGAAGCATGCCACTATCTTGAGTGAGAGGCTATAAGATGGTTTAGGAAAGTCTTCCCTTCTTACTTATTCATGTCGTGCCTTATAGTTGAATAAGGTTTTTGCTTAATTAACGATGTCCTTTTACTTGTTTTTAGATCATGCCACCATGAAGAGCTCCCCATCAACGAGGCACTCACGAGAAACAAGTTCCTTCACTCCAATAAGATAATGAAGTGTCTTATATGGAGTTCTAAGCTGCCTTTATTTTGTTAGCCCAACCTTGGCCAATCAAGCCAACTAGGAGATAGTTGTCCCTCCCCAAGTGCCTACTTCAGTTGCTAGAGTGCATGACTTCATGCAGATGAACCCATTAGAATTTCATGGGTCTAAGACGGAAGAGGACCCTATTGACTTTATTGAAGAAACTTATCGGGTAGTTGCAGTGATGGCCATTTCGTCAGAGGAGAAAGCTGAGTTGGTGGCCTACCAACTCAAAGAGGTCGCTAAGATTTGGTATGAACAATGGGTAGACATGAGGGGCCAAGAAGCGAATCCTATTGCTTAGGAAGAGTTCAAATGTGCTTTATTGGACCTATTCTTCCCAATTGAGCTTAGGGAGGCAAAGGTACAAGAGTTTATCAATCTTAAGCAAGAGACTATGAGAGTGAGGGAGTATGCCCTCAAATTCACCAAGCTATTAAAGTTTGCTCTTTTTTTATGGTTACAGATCTGAGGGCTTGCATGAACAAGTTTATCTTTGGCGTCTCCAATTTGGTCTCCAAGGAATGCAAGATGACCATGCTAGTTAAGGATATTGACGTCTCCCATTTGATGACATATGCGGAATAAATTCAAGAGGAAAAGCTTTGAGAGAGGGTAAGGGAGTCCAAGAGGGCTCGAGTTGATGGTGGGAGATATCTCACCAAAGGAATGGTGGTCACAAGTTTCAATGTGGCCAAAGCAAGGTGGGAAAGGATCCACTAACACTTCTCTTCGAAATACAAAGGATAAGGGGGTTTGTCCTAGTCCCCATAGCCCAAGTTTCCTTAAGTGCGGAAGACTCCACAAGGGATAATGCCTAGCGGTGTCCAATGCTTTCTTCAAATTTGAAAGCCGAGACATCATACTAGAGATTATAGAAGATATGGCATAAAGCCTCAAGGCCAAGGTATCAACCAATTCTATGCTATAATGTCGCCAAGAGGTCGAAGAAGCTCCTGATGTTGTCACCGTTATGTTAAGAGCTTTATATTATGATGCATATGCACTTTTAGATTCGAGAGAAAATTTGTCATTTGTAACCCCATTCCTTGCTAATAAGTGTTATGCATATCCCGAAGTCCTCCATGAGCTCTATGAGATAAGTAACCTCGTAGTCAATTATAGCCCTACGAGTCTATAGGAGTTGTCCCATCTCTATCTTGCATAAAGTGGTCACTTGTGACTTCGTTAAGCTTTCTATGGTAGACTTTGATATGATTCTTAGAATGGATTGGTTGAATTATTCCTATGCTTCCATTGATTGTAGAACCCATAGGGTCATGTTCCACTTCCCAAATGAGCTAATTCTTGAGTGGGAGGATATTAATGCTCATATAGAGGTCGGTTCATTTTCTTCTTGAAAGCCAGTAAAATGATTTCCAATGGGTGTGTCTTATCATTTTGTAAGAGTAAAAGATGTTACTTCTAAAGTTTCTTCTCTTGAGTCGGTCCCTGTTGTAAATGAGTTTCCCAATGTCTTTCCAAATGAGTTACTAGGTGTTCCTCCCAAAAGGAAGATAGACTAATAGACCTCCTGTCTGATACTCAATCTATCTCAATCCTTCTTTATGGAATGGCTCCCGTGGAGTTGAAGGAGCTAAAGGAACAATTGAAGGATTTATTGAAGAAGGGTTTCACCAGGCTTAGCCGGTCTCCATAGGGTGCTCGGATTTCATTTGTAAGGAAGAAGGATAGGTTGTTCCACATGTGAATTGACTATCGACAACATAATAAGGTCACTATCAAGAATAAGTATGCCTTTTTGAAAATAGATGATTTATTTGATTAATTGCAAGGGGATACACACTTCTCCAAAGTTGACTTAAGACTTGGTTATCACCGATTGAGGGTAAGAGAATGTAACATTCCTAAGACGGCCTTCTGGACTAGGTATGGTCACTTTGAGTTTGGAGTGATGTCGTTTGGTCTCACCATTATACCAATGATATTTATGGACCTCATGAATTGGGTGTTCAATCCTTATATTGACATGTTTATCATGGTGTTCATTGATGACATCCTTATCTACTCCCGAGGTAAGCAAGAGCATATGGGACACTTCAGGGTGGTATAGCAAACCTTAAGGGAGCAAAAGTTTTATGAAAAGTTTGACAAATGCATGGTTTGGCTAGATGAGGTTGCCTTACTCAGGCATGTGGTATTTAGTGAGGGTATTAAAGTTGATCCTAAGAAGACTAAAGTGGTGAGAAATTAGCCAAGTTCTTTTTCCTAGTCGGTTACTACAAAAGGTTTGTACAATATTTTGCCACTATTTCATCCCCACTCACCAAGTTGACTCAAAATAAAGCTAAGTTTGTGTGGACGGATGAATGTGAGAAAAGTTTCCAAACTTTAAAGATTGACTGACTTTGGCCCCAATATTGACTTTGCTAGAAGGAAAAGATAGGTTTGTCGTGTATTGTAATACATCAAGGATTGGGTTAGGGTATGGTGATGGTGATGGTATTTGCCTTGAAGATTTGACAACATTACTTGCATGGAGTTCATATGGATATTTTCATCGACAAAAGAGCCTCCAACATGTGTTCACCCAAAAGGATCTCAATTTAAGGCAATAGAGGTAGTTAGAGCTACTCAAAGATTACGACATGAGTATGAAGTATCACCCCAAAAAGGCTAGTGTGGTAACTGACACTCTTAGTAAAGTTTCCATGGGTAGTATGTCTCATCTTGAAGATGATGGGAAAAAGGAGTTGGCCAAGGATGTTCATAGGTTGGCTAGATTGGGAGTGAAATTGAGTGAGTCCAAAAGTGGTGGTACAATGGTGGTTCATGGGTCCGAATGTTCTTTGATTTAGGAGGTTAAGGCTAAACAAGACCTTGATCCTGCAGTACTGGAGTTGAAAGTCTTAGTGAGGGATGGAAATATAGAGTTTTCTCATATGAGGGAGATGGTGTACTCCGATATCAAGGGAGTTTGTGCATGCCCAATGATGGAAAGTCGAAAAGGTAGATCATGCAGGAAGCCCATAACTCTTCATACTCTATTACCTTGGCACTACAAAGATATATAAAGACTTGAGGAAGATCTTTTGGTGGAATGGAATGAAGAAGGACATTACCAATTTGTGTCTGAATGTACTAGTTGCCAACAAGTCAAGGTTGGACACCAAAAAGCTTCATTCATCCTGGCACTACAAAGATATATAAAGACTTGAGGGAGATCTTTTGGTGGAATGCAATGAAGAAGGGCATTACCAATTTGTGTCACTACAACAAAAAATGATATTTAGTGGAAATTAAAATTTGTATTAGCGGCCATATCAATGGCCGTTATAGCATTTACCAACCAATGAACTATGGTCGCTATTTTAGGGGTCGACAAAGGCTTTCGTGGCCATTCAAACAAACGTTGGTAAAACTATGCTAAATTGCCGCTAAAACTCATGTGATTTTGTGGCTATTGTTTACAACAATTAAGATAGCTGCTAAATTCAATTCAAAGCGGTTATTTATGCTCATGTAGTATCAATTTTAATAGTCAGTAAATCTAACTAAATTGCCGCTAAATCAAATTTATTTTAGTGGCAATTGTTCATGACAATTAATATTACTGCTAAATTCAATTCAAATGGCTAGTTATGCTCATGTAGTGTCCATTTTTATAGTCGGCAAATCTAACTAAATTTTCACTAAATCAAATTTATTTTAGCCGTAATTGATTATGGCAATTAAGATGACCACTAAATCAAATCTAAAAGAGTTAGTTATGCTCATGTAGTGTCTATTTGTATAGCTAGCAAACTAAACTAAATTGCCACTAAAATGCATTAGTTTTAGCAGTAGCTAAAATTATTGTAAAATCAAATATGAAACGACTAATCATGCTCATGTAGCATCAATTTTTTCATCTGGTAACTACAACAAAATTGCTGCTAAAGGTTAAATGGGCATGTGCATGCCTAAGTGAAAGTTGAACATCATCCATATCACAGGATGATAAGACGAGCGGAGAAACTTAAGCTATTATAAATAAGGTTGCTTTATAAGATCAAGCTACTAAAGAGGATGCAACTAGAGTAGCTTAGGCTACAAAAAAGAGGACTTCAAAAATAATGGCATCGGACTGAGAAATGATTTAACCTAATTTCTTTGTATCGAGATAAGTCTTATCATTAAGTACTTAATGTATTAATAGTCACGCATCATAATGTAATGATGACGTTCCTTAATATAATAGTGACACAAAAACTTTTAAGCATAAACTTCCAACATAGTACATAACCCTGGTAAGATTAGAGCTCGTGGAATTCTCAGAGATAATCTGGAGGTCTTATATTAGTTATGCAACATCTACAAGTAAGGGCACCAATAATCTATTCCTTGAATCACAATGAGCTCTGTTATATTCAGAAAATGGTGGAGCAATCTATGAATATAAAATACAAGAAGAATCTGGGGCAAATCCAGGAGGCTGGGTTGGGATAGCAACCACTTTCTTAAGCCAGCGAGGCAAATTACCTACATCAGGCATTCTGATCTATTCATAATTCAAGAACTGAATGAACATTCAACACCTGAATCTAATGTATTCTTAGATTAGCTGAACCTAGCTTTTTTGCGTTTCCCCCCGAGATAGTGAGACTCTACTAGACATACTTCAACTTATCATCACCCAATTCTAAGCATTCAAATCAAACCTCTATTTTACAGATGTGATTAACTCGGAACAAAAATCAGAGAGTCTTAATATATTAACAGATGTTCTATCTGTTAACAGAAACAGAAGAGTTGATTGTCGTTCATCAAATAGAATTCTAGCTTTGCTGTTGTAGAACTAACAAGAAACTTACTTTCAAAATCCTAGAATCTCTAGTGGACTTACAATGCAAGTCAACTAGGTGTACACAGCAAGAGCAACTATGACTATGTTAGCTATATGAATTCTCACTGACCATGTATTAACTCGAAATAAAAATCAGATTGTCTTAATATATTAACAGATGTTCTATCTGTTAACAGAAACAAAAAAGGTGATTGTAGTTCATCAAATAGAATTCCATCTTTGCTGTTATAAAACTCACAAGAAACTTACTTTAAAAATCTTATAATCCCTAAAAGACTTACAATGAGAGTCAAATAGGTGTACAACAACAAGAACAACTATGACTACATCGTCTATATGGCCTCACTAACCATGTATTAACTCAGAATAAAAAATAGAGCATCATAATGTAACAAATGTTCTATTTATTTACAGAAATAGAGTGTCTATATATTAATAGATCGTCAAAGAAGAGATCTTACGTCATACTCAAAACCAAACAATTTTTTTCCTATACTAGTGTTCATATTCACAATAGAACTTCTAAACAACCATAAGTTATAAATATATTAACATAGCATCTTAATGTATTAATAGTCACGCAAATTAATATACAATATCATTCCTGAATATAATGACGAGGTACTTTATTATATATTAATTAACAAATTGATACAATCAAGTACAATAAACAATATAGTTTCCACAAATCACAAACACAAAAAATTTTACTTTTATATATATCAAATCACTTCAAAATCACAATTGATGCCAAAATACTGATTACTTCATTAAGATATTTTCTGTTTTCTTCCTAATTAATGCCTAAAATTGATCAGTAAGCTTGATAGAAAATAACAGGGGTAAATTTTTGATGAAGGTTTATATAGCAACGAAGACTGGAAAACGAAAGAAATAGAGGATTGAAGATGCGTGAAGTACATATCTAAAACCTTCATTTTTCCTGATGGTAGTTACTGCACTAGTACATTGCTGGATATGCTATTCATAAACTAGGTTTGTGCGACTCCTGCGTGCGTGAGAGATCTTTTAAAAGAACGGTTACCTTATGAATGTGGGAGAGTTTTTAGGTTAGTGTTTTCTTATTTTGATCGGAGTAGGATAGTGAAGAAAATTAAAGGCAGTACTTTTGTCAAAAATTCTAAAGAATGGCGGGAATGTATTTTCAGATTAAAAGAGGCTTTTTGTGTCTATTTTTTTAATTGCTACTAATAATATACTTATTATTGGATACTAAATATTAGTCACCAATATTTTGCCTTGTATGTATATATTAGTGGTAATTAGCTTATTACCACAAAATAATTGTCGTTAAAGAGCCCTTTTGTAGTAGTGAGTCTGAATATGCTAATTGTTAACAAGTCAAGGTTGAATACCAAATGTTGGGTAGCCTAGCGCAAGACATTGACATTTCTACTTGGAAGAGTGAAGAGATCAACATGGACTTTGTAGTGGGTTTGCCAAAGACCAAAACTCATTTTGAGTAAATATGGGTGATAGTTGACCACATGACGAAGTTGGCTCATTTCTTATTGATCAAGACTACATTTAGTGCCAAAAATCATGTTCGCTTGTTGCAAGAGTTGGTGAGGTTTCATGGATCCCATTTCTATTATATCATATCGTGGAGTCCAATTCACCTCTCACTTTTAAAAGTCTTTTCAAAAGGTGCTTGGTACTAAGGTGAAGTTGAGTACTGCTTTTTATCCCTAAACTGATGGGAAACCGAAAGGACTATTCATACATTAGAAGACATGTTGAGAGCTTATGTGTTGGAGTTTAATGGAAGTTGGGATGAGCATTTTCCACTTATCGAGTCTGCATATAATAATAGCTTTCATGTAAGTATTGGGATGACACCATTTGAGGAGTTGTATGATAGATAGTGTAGATCGCCCATCAGGTGGTGTGAAGTCGGTGAGGTGGCATTATTAGGACCAGACTTGTTAATGAATGCTATGGAGAAAATTTAAAGCATAAGGGAAATATTACAAACTGCCCAAAGCCGACAAAAGTCCGACTCTGATATGAGAAGAAGGAACTTGAGTTCCAAGTGGTTGATTGAGTCTACTTGAAGGTATCTCCGATGAACGATGTGATCTGATTTGGTTAGAGGTGAAAATTGAGCCCTATATACATAGGGCCTTACAAAAGGGTGAGAAGAATGGGAAAGGTGGCATATGAGTTAGATCTACCTAATGAGATGCATATTATCCAGCTGATATTTCATGTGTAGTTGTTGAGGAAATTCATAAGTGATCCAAGTTCCATAGTTCCTTTGTATGATGAGAACATTGAAGAGGATTTTAGTTATGAGGAGATACCAGTTGAAATTCTAGATCGACAAGTGAGAAAGCTAAGGAACAAGGAAGTTGTATCTGACAAAGTGCTTTAGAGGAATCAACAATTTAAAGGTGCAACATGGGAAGTGGAAGCATATATGATGAAGCATTATCTGTGTCTATTCTACTCTACTCAAGCATGTGGTATTAGGAAATTCTTCTTAAAACGTCAAATTCATTTCATTTTAGTTTTTCATGATGTATGCATTTATTTTTATGCTTTTGGACTGGTTTAAGGCATCTTTCTTCCTAAAACCTCAAATTCAAGGCATTTTTGTTTTTTATGATGTATGCATTTATTTCTATACTTTTTGACTAGTTTGAACGATATTTTTAAAGTAAATTTTGAAATTTTTGTGAAATGCTGTTTAAATTATATTTTTTCATACATACTGGATTGTTAACTGCTAGTTGGAGCTTTAAAGCCTACATTTAAGTACATTGGGGGACGAATGTTCCCAATGGAGGATATTGTAACAACCCTCAGTTTAAGAGCTCGTGAGTGCAGAAATGTGGGTCTAAAAATGACCTAGAGTCATTGTACGAGGTCGACTTATGGCTCGTAGGTCGATCATTAAATATGAAACTTCAAGAAAGGGAAACATTTCCAAGTGTGGGGTGATGTGCCACTAAAATATCACACTTTTGATACTTAAAATTTAGAATTTTGTATGTTCCCAAAGTGATGTTAGTAGGTTTGATATGTTTTTATGTTTGTTTTTCAAGGTTATCAAGAATCGGGATGATTTTAGGCCAAGTTGCACAAATTGCAGATTTCTGAGGATTTATGAGTCCTTCTATGGGCTTGGGTTTATTCCACAGGCCATAGGTTTGTTTCATAGGTCAGATCCAATGAAAGGCTGACTTTCAAATATTGAAGTTACATGTCGTCAGGTGAGCCTTAAACTCTCTGAAGGCCCATATATTTAATCATATGCTGAAGATTAAAAAATATGCTAAGTGCTTAACTATTATTAGATGAAGACTTCGATGGGTCATAAGTCAGGTGATGGGTTGTAAACAAGTTCATGCCTTGAGGATAAGAGTTCTGAAGGTTTTCTAAAGAGTTATCAGATGAGACCCCTTATGAGACATAAGCCAAAAGATAACCCATAGGATTTTTTGTATGAGGATGATGACTTTTGGGTAGTGCAGTCTATGAAGGCCAATTACAGGCCGTGATTTTATCTATGGCCCATAACCTTGATAGCCTGATTTTTCAATTTCAGTTTTCGTATTTCATTTAGGATTTGGTTTCTACTTATTATAAATAGGTTTTTAAGGATTTTTCTTAGAGAGAAGGTAGTCAAGATGTTGAGACTTCATTACTTATGATTATTATTTTGTTCTTTGAGATTACTTTTGATTTTATTTTGGAGTTATAACATCGTGATTTCTTATGAAGATTTCGAAGTTTGTGTTTTCAATTTATCATTGTAAGTGTTTAATTATGCTATTCCTAATATGATTTCTTCATCTACAATAATAATGAGTAGCCAAATTCACAACTAGGGTTGTGGGAACTATGAAGATCAAACAAAGTAAAAATTAGATAATTCATAATCCTTGAAAAGTGTGCATGTGTGTATTAATTATCTCTTCAATTGAATGTTTTTAACGGTGGCCAACGTCAGAACTAGCCTAATTCAACTAGCCTAATTCTTACTTACTAGATCAAGAGTGTAATCAATGGGATAAGGGATTATTAACGGGATTCAATGTGATTACTCTTGTCTAATCAATCTGAATAGATGAAGGGATGGTTGTGTTGGGACAAAGGTAATGGTTAGTAATGCAACACCGTGGGGATAGATCAAATCACATGGTGAACTTTGCTTAATGCTTGGACCAAATGGTTAGGTAAGCATAACTTACCGATTCTGCATGCTACACACTAGAAAAGGTTATGATTATCTGGCTATACTGAGTTATGAATTCGTGGGGAACTTAATATCCTAGGTACTTCCTCACTAATTCACAACACTTTCACTTGATGATTTGATTCTAGTTTATGTTTATTTCTTGCATTGTATAGCCCCTCTCTTTCGGGAAATAGGTAGATTAACTCATTCAAATTTTTAATAGTTATACCAAGTCTAGACCTTATTGGCTGTGGGATCGACCCTGACCATTGTTAGTGTCACGACCCAAGCCTAGGTCCTAGATGTGGCACGGTGAATGAAAACTTGAAGGGATACAAACAAGGCTCTTAGCATATCAATCATACATCCTTGGTCCCGAAAGCAATGTAAGCAACAACATGAGTTATAAGTAAAAGAAAACAGGACAAAGGGAAGTCTATGATAATCATTAAATTATAAAAGAGTCAAGCTCAAGCATAAGTGCATCATAATATCCAATAACACCTCTAACAACATGGAACGGAGCGGAGGCCAAGACACTCTCCGGGCTCACCCTCATAATAACAAGTGTCCAACATAAAGAATTCTTAAAATAGTAAGAATAATGTAGATAGTGTCCTCGGACTTAGGACTCACCAAAACTTATCTCCGAAGTATCAACTAGCCATGTGGAGGATGATCAAAAGGTGCTCTAGTCCCTACATGGTAATATCATGTAGGCATAGAGTATGCGTTAGTACATTTGAATGTATTAAGTATGTGGGATGCAATGCAACAAGACATAAGCCAATATAGTCAAAATGCATAATAATATCAATGGATGCATAATATCAATATGGGAGGCATGATCAATGCGCATAATAAAATATGCCTGTAAATCATTTATCTTGCATAATATATATAGCACACGTATGTGGGAAGAGATCTTAATCAACATGAGTAAGACCAACCGAGCTACAACTTGGAATCCTGATGATTACCCCTCATTGGTAAGGAGGTGGTCTACTTTCCAAGGTAAATCATACTTCACCTTACGGGAACATGACCCATTTTGTATGAAGTAACCCTTCGTACGGGAACATGACCTATTTCGGAAAGGATTTCACGATAAAGTGCACTAGATGGATCCACTAAAATAGCAATGGTAAAGTATAATCCTATGTTGGCACATAGTTTGAGGAAAGGAGTATGGACCCTTGAATATAGTCCATGCCAACATCCCATACACCGATGCTAAGCCTAATCCCACGGAATACTTGAAATAATCACACTTTAATCATAACATGAATAACTTGTAAGAATTTGACTTGAGTAGCTCATAAACATGCTTGACCTCTAATGGTGAGCCTAACTTGAACATGAGAGCAGATAATAATTATACATGCACACTTTAACCTAAAATGACTTACAAGAGGTAAAAATCTTGAAAATAGGGCTTAACTTAATACTTGTAAAATCATAGATACTTTTCATTAATTCAATGTATGCTTGAAAGTCCTTAATTATCATGAAGTCACTTGACTTGTAAATCATGTAATAGATCATCAATAGCTTGAGAATTTTTGACTTGACATTTTATCAAACACTTAGTGGGTTCATGATACTAGTTCAAAATCATGCAATTAGACAGTGAAATAAGATGACAAAACTTAATCTAAATCAACCTACCAACATATAGTAAAACTCTCATGAAAGGTCCTTGAAATCCATCATCAATACTCATAATAGATCGTAGTTTAATAGCTCAAAACATGCATAGTCTCATTAGAAAAAAAATCAACTCATAGTGTAAGCTTAAAATGGATACTCATGCATAATCCACAATACTTTGATAAAACCCCAACATAATTCATGCTCGTATTTCATAATAAGAGATACCCATAGGTAAAACTACTTGAAAACATACAATTTTTATGAAAATGGAAGGTTGGGCTCCATGGGTGAAAGGACCCAATGGATGAAACCCATATACCTCAAACTTGGGTTTTCTTGAGATGAGCTTAAAGGAAACTTAGAGCTTGAAGTGAATCCTTAAGTTTCAAAGTTAAGCTTGAAATCCTTGAATTTGGTATGAGATATTTGGTTAAGTCTTGGAAAGGTTTTCTTGTGAGGGTTTTGAGTGATATAAAGTTGAAAAATGGCTAAGTATGGATAATTTCAAGTTTAAGTGGGAATGGGGCTATGACCCCAATGCCCTTGGCCGAAATAGACAAACCAAGGAAAAACTTACACTATTCTGCATCTTGTATGCGATGCGGACCAAATACAAAGGAAGAATTAACACTGATCCACGCCCCTGGCGTGTTGTGCCCAGGGCACGAACTCTCTTTGAAAATCATAAATCAGCAAAATCATTTTTTTCTCCGGGTTATACCCTTTTCCCACTCAATTTTCCCTCTGATAAATAATATGAAGTCGGATTTTTGATAACACCCATGTATTTTGAGATATATGGAGACTACAATTATGGGCATTCCAAAACATATTTTGGGGCATGCTAATATCTCTCCCTTGGGAATATTCATCCCCGAATGTCAAAGAAACATGCATAAGAGAAGTAATTATGAAGATTTCTGCTCGACATGTATGAAACAAATGCACTTAAACATTATTTTAAAAACAAATCTCAACATAAATGTCAAAAATCACCCTAAAACTTGTTACCATGAACATGAATGCATGCAAAACAACATAAGAGCTAAAACTTAAGACTTGAAATCATATAGGGGACTTACATTAGCACCTTCAGCTTGACTAGAGTGGAATAGATATAGGTATCCCTTTCTCATGTCCTCCTCAGCTTCCCATGTGACACTTTCACCTTGTTGATTCCTCCAAAGGACCTTGATGGAAGCTGCATCTTTATTTCTTAACCTTTTCACTTGTCTATATAAAATTTTCATTAGGACCTCCTCATAGGTCAAATTATCTTCTGCAACACCCACAACATTCAAGGGCACTATAGCACTTGGGTCACCTACACACTTTCTCAACATGGACATATGGAAGACCGGATGAACCATATTCATCTCTATAGGCAATTCCAACTCATATGCAACCTTATCCACTCTCCTCAAAACTTTATAAGGACCCACAGACCTTGCGCTTAATTTCCCTTTTTTGCCAAACTGGACCACACCCTTCATGGGCGAGACCTTCAAGTAAACCCAATCACTAACCTCAAAACCAAGATCTCTTCTCCTCACATAGAAGTAGGACTTTTATCTGCTTTGGGCTATTCTCAATCTCTCCCTAGTCAACCTCACCTTCTCTAAGACCTCCATGACCAAATTCGGACCTAGCAATGCCATCTCCCCTACTTTAAACCACTCAACTGGAGATCTACAATGCCTACCACATAAACTTCAAAGGGAGACATACCAATGCTTGAGTGGTAGCTATCATTGTAAGCAAACTCAATAAGTGGAATATGTTTGTCCCAACTGCCTTTAAACTCTAAAACACAAGATCTACGTATATCCTCAAGAGTTTGGATAGTCTTGTCGGCTTGACCATACATTTGAGAATGAAAAGCCATGCTAAGCTTAACCTTTATAGCAAGACCTCTTTGGAAGGACCTCCAAAAGTGAGAAGTGAATTGAGCACCATGATCCGAAATAACAGACAAAGGCACCCTATGCAATCTAACCAACTCATGTCTATATACCTTGGCATAATCTTCAGCACCATAAGTAGTTTTGACCAGTAGGAAGTCAGCCAACTTTGTCATTCTATCCACAACAACCCAAATAGAGTCAAAATGTTTCCTAGTCTTACGCAACCTAACCACAAAATCCATGTTGATCACTTCCCACTTCTAAGTCGAAATTTCTATATCTTGGGCTAGGCCACCCGGACTTTGATGTTTGGCTCTCACTTGTTCGCAATTGTGATATCCGAATATGAACTTAGCAATGTCTCTCTTCATACCACCCCACCAATACACCTCTCTCAAGTCCTATACATCTTTGTAGAACTGGGGTGTATTGAATAGGATGAATTGTGGGCCTCCTTCAAGATCAACTCCCTTAAGTCATCAACATTAGGCACACACAATATACCTTGATACCTAAGGGCACCATCTCCCCGTAGGGAGAAAACCTTCACTTTACCATCTCCCATCAAGGCCTTCAACTCTAGCAAAGGCAGGGTCAAGATCTTGTTTTGCCTTACCTTTTCAATCAAAGAAGATTTAGAACTATCAACAACCACTACACCACCATTATCAACTTCATCCAACCTAACCCCCAATCTAGCCAACGAGTGAACCTCTCTAGCCACCTCCTTTCCACCATCCTCACATGAGCTAGACTTCCCATAGACACTCTACGTAGAGCGTCGACCATAACATTAGCTTTGCTAGGATGATAATGCACACTCATATCATAATCCTTAATGAGCTCTAATCACTTTCTGTGTTTAAAGTTAAGATTTTTTTAGGTGAACACATATTAGAGACTCTTATGGTCGGTAAACATATAAACATGAACCCCATGCAAGTAGTGACACCAAATTTTCAAGGCAACCACCACTACCACCAATTAAAGATCATGGGTGGGATAATTCTTCTCATGTACCTTATGTTGTCTAGAGGCATATGCTATCACCTTGCCGTTTTGCATCAAAACACACCCCAAACCAATTCTTGAGGCATTACAATATACCACAAACCCTTCCAGCAGAGCCAAGATAGGATAGAAGACAAACTTATCTTTCAAAGTTTGAAAAATCTTCTCACATTCATCGGTCCATAAAAATTTTTCCTTCTTTTGGGACAACTTTGTCATAGGAGAAGTAATAGAAGAAGAACCATTCATAAACTCCGGTAGTAACTCGCCAGACCCATGAAACTCCTAATATCTGATGGAGTCAAGGGTCTAGGTCAATTCCTAATTACCTCCGTCTTCTTAGGATCCACCTTAATGCCATCACGTAACACCATTGCCCCCAAAATGCAACCTCTTTCAACCAAAACTCACATTTTTCATATTTAGCATACAAGCTCTCACCCTTAAGATTTGCAACACAACCCTCAAGTGATTCACGTGCTCCTCCTCTCTATAGGAATAAATCAAGATATCATCAATACAGATATGTCAAGGTAGGGTTTAGAGACCGTATTTATGAGATCTATAAATATAGCCAGTGCATTAGTCAATCCAAAGGACATAACCACAAACTAAAAGTGCCCATACTTAGTCCGTAAAGCCGTCTTAGGAATATCACACTCTCTCACTTTCACTTGGTGATACCTTGATCGAAGATCAATCTTAGAAAAGTGACTAGCCCTTTGAAATTGTTCAAAAAGGTAATCAATCCTTGATAGAGGGTACTTGTTCTTTATGGTAACCCTATTGAGTTCTCAATAATCAATGCACATTCTAAGATAACCATCCTTTTTCTTCACAAATAACACTGGTGGACCCCAAGGGGACTTGCTAAGCCTTATAAAAACCTTCTCTAACAAATCCATGAATTGATATTTAATCCGTCAATTCCACCGTGACCATACAGTAGGGGGGAATAAAATGGGTTGAGTATTGGGAAGGAGGTCTATACCAAAGTCTATTTCCCTTTCGAGAGGAACACCAGAAAGCTCATTGGGAAAGACATCAAGAAACTCATTAACCACCAGAATTGATTCAATAGGAAGGAATTTGGACTCAACATCCCTAACTCTCACAAGATGACAGAGGGAAACCTTAGAAATCAGCCCTTGGGCTTTAAGACAAGAAATTAATCTACCCTTGAACATCACATCACAACTTTCCCACTCAACGATGGGCTTATCAGGGAATTAAAATTTAACCCTATGGGTTCTACAATCAATAGAAGCATAATATGCATGCAACCAATCCATCCCAAAAATGACATCAAAATACCATATCTAATTCAACAAAATGACAAGGCAAGTCTTTATGCAATATGAACACGGGACAGTCTCTTTTAGAAACAATGGACTCACCAACCGAGATTGACACTTCATAAGGTTCACATAACAATTTGGGACTAATATGAAGCTTTTTGGCAACAAAAGAAGTAATAAAAGAAAGAGTGGCACCTGGGTGTATCAATGCATACACATCAAAATCAAAAAACTTTAACATACCTGTGAAGCACCATGCTAAGTCTAGTGACCCCTAGAGGGATATGGTTGGGAACGTCAATGGTCATCCTCATAATCCATAGCAACCTATGGACAATGTCCTGACTCATGATCCATTGCACCATACTCGAAACATGTAATCGGCCAAACAATCTCCTAATGGTACCTTCCATACTTGTGGCATGGAGGAGAAGCTTGTACACCAACACTCTTGCTTTTCCTTTGAGCATATGGACATTCAATAATCTTGTAGCCTATTTTACATACCCAAAGCATGCCCACATGTTACTCACATATGTGCCACTATGATTCCTCCCACATTTTAGGTACCTCGGATGGGTCACTCCACCATTGCCACCAGGCTTAGCATATGGAAGCCTACTTTCTATTTAAGCCCTTCTTCTTCCTTCCATTGAGGCCACTGGGCAATCTCTCATCTTATGCCCAACATCGCTACACTTGAAATAATCTTCGGTGCCTATCAAACACCTTCCTTGATGCTTTTCGCCACACCCTTGACAAGTGGAAAAATGGATCCTTTTCTTCTTGTACTTGGGAACCGATCGGCTAGTAGAATATGAGGCACCACCAAATCAGTTCCTCTTTGCCTCCCTCTCCTTACTCTTATCTCTTGAAGCTTGGGAGCACCCACTTGTTGATTGGGTTGAGTGGTTACAACCTTGGCCAATAGCTATAGAGCATTATGAACCTCTACTTTGGACATGTCATCGCTGGGAAGTTGACCCTTAAGTAAGAGATAGTTACTGTTCTGTCAACCATTATAGCTTGAGACATATTTTAAAGCGTAATAATTAGGGATCAGTAATAAGACTTAAAGGACTTAGCTCTACCACGTGACATATATCATGAAGAAGTGAAACATTTTCTAAAATGCCTCATATGCTCCCATTTATAGTTGTGGTGCACTTTACAACCATCAATAAGACTCTAATCAATGCAGTGTGTTGGATTATGAGGACCATTAACAACCTAGTACTCTGATACTAATTTTCTCTTGACCCAAGCCTAGGGTCGATATATGACACGGTGAATGGGAACTCAAAGGACAAGCCTCTTAGTATATCAGTCACACATCCTTGGTCATGGAATCAAAGTAAACAATAATAAGAGATATAATAAAAGGGAAGTGAGAGTAAGGGAAGTCTTCAATAATCATTAAACCATAATAGAGTCAAGCTCAAGCATAAGTACATCATAATATCCAACAGCACTTATAACAAGGAAGGGAGCGGGGGCTAAGACACTACCTTTTGCTCACCCTCATAATAAGAAATGTCCAATATAAAGAAGTATCAAAATAGCAAGAATAATGTAGATAGTGACCTCGGACTTGAGGACTCACCAAAGCTTATCTCCAAAGTATCAACTAGCCACGGGGAGGATAATCACAAGGTGCTCCGGTCCCTGCATGGTAATATCATGTAGCCATAGAGTATCCGTTAGTATTTTTGAAAGTACTAACCTTGTTGGAAGCGATGCAACAAGACATAAGCCAATATAGTCAAAATGCATAGTTATAACAATGGATGCATAATCTTAATATGACATGCACGATCGATGCTCATAATAAAATATGCTTGTAAATTATTCATCTTGCATAATATATATAGCACACATATGTGGGAAGAGATCTTAACCGATATGAGTAAGACCAAACAAGCTACAAGTTGGAATCTCGATGATTACACCTTATTGGTAAAGAGGTAGTCTTGCTTCCCAAGGTAAAACATATTCTCTTACGAGAACATGACCCATTTCATATGAAGTAACCCTTCTTATGGGAACATGATCCATTTTATAAAGGATTCATGATAAAGTGCCACATCTAGAATAACAAGGGTAAAATATAATCCTATGTTGGCACATAGTTTGAGGCAAGGAGTATGGACCCTTGATGGTAGTCCACGCTGATATCCCACCTATCAGTGCTAAGCCTAATCCCATGGAAAACTTGAAATAATCATACTTTAATAATAACATGAATAGCTTGTAAGAACATGACTTAAGTAGCTCATAAACATGCTTGACCTCTAATGGTAAGCCTAACTTGAACATGAGAGTAGATAATAATAATATATGAACCCTTGCTTTAACATGAAATGGCTCACAAGATGTAAAAATCTTAAAAATAGGGCTTAACTTGATACTTGTAAAATCATAGTACTTTTCATGAATTCAATGCATGCTTGAAAGCCCTTAATCATCATGAAGTCACTTGACTTGAAAATCATGTAATAGATCATTAAAAGCTTGAGAATTCTTGACTTGACATTTTATCGAACACTTGGTGGGTTCATGATACTAGTTCAAAATCATGCAATTTGAGAGTGAAATAAGATGACTAAACTTAATGCAAATGAACCCACAAACGTGTAGTAAAACCCTCATGTAAGGTACCTTGAAATCCATCATCAATACTCATAATTGATCATAGTTTCATAGCTCAAAACATGCATATTCTCAATAGATAATAATCAACTCATAGAGTGAGCTTAAAATAGATACTTATGCATAATAAATAATACTTTGATAAAACCCCAACATAATATTTTCTCATATTTCATAATAAGAGATATCCATAGGTAATATAACTTGAAAAAAATGTAATTTTTATGATAAAGGAAGGTTGAGCTCCATGGATGAAAGGACCCAATAGATGAAACCCATATACCTCAAACATGGGTTTTCTTGCGATGAGGTTGAAGTAAACTTAGAGCTTGAAGTGAATCTTTATGTTCCAAAGTTAAGCTTGAAATCCTTGAATTTGGTATGAGATATTTGGTTAAGTCTTAGAGAGTTTTTTTGTGAGGATTTTGAGTGATATAGAGGTGAAAAATGGCTAAGTATGGTTGCTTTTACGTTTAAGTGGGCATAGGGCTATAACCCCAATGCCCTTGGCGGAAATAGAAAAACCAAGGAAAAGATTACAGTGGTTTGCATCTAGTCCACCATATAGACCAAATGCGAAGGAAGAATTAACACTGATATGCGTCCCTGGCATCTCACGACTAGGGCATGGATGGTCTCTAGAAATCGTAAATTAGCAAAAAATTATTTTTTGCAATGGGTCCTCTTTAATCTGTGTTATACTCATTTTTCACTGAATTTTGCCCCCTGGTAGAGAATATGAAGCTGAATTTTTGATATCACACACAAATTTTGAGATATACGAAAACTATAATATGGGTATCCCGAAGCAACATTTTTGGGGCATTTCAGTTATGTTTTATATTTTAACAACGACCATTTATACTTTGGCATGGAGGTGTAGTTTGGGTGTGATCAAAATCTTGGTGCCGTTGTCAAGGAATACAACTTTTACATTGGTGTAATTTGAGTAATTTGTGAGTTAGTCCTTATTTTCCTTATTTTATATTTTTGTTATTTTTGTTTTGTTTCAGCATACTGGTTTAATTTATGCCTAGTGCTTGTAGTTGAGGAATTTCCTTGACTCTATTTCACCCTGAGATCAAGAAAGCATTATGGAGAATGGCTTAGGACAACACTAATAATTTTATAAATCTTGCACGAAATCTGAACAATGATGATCCACCACCACTTGAGGATGTGAATCCACCACTATAGGGTTAATAAACAATTGCTAATGTATGGAATCCATACAAACTTGACCTTATGGCATGAATGCACTAGAGTTATTCTGTTGCCTCTTTTCCGGAGGATACTAAGCTTATAGTATCAATTAGGTTATAGTAAATATTGCAAAATAGAGGGTTTTACACTAGCTTAGCATCAAAGGACTTACATAACCATCTACACGATGTTGCTTTCATCATACCATCTATACGATGTTGCTTTCATCTCAAGAGCATGACGGAAAATCAAAATCTGTCCATGGATGCCATTAGACTCTGTTTCTGCTCATTATCTTTTATAGGTAAGGTGACAGTATGGTTAGTAGACCATTCTTAGAGTTATATCACCACGTGGGATGAAATGCAAAAATGAAATTTCCTGGTGATTTGTCAGTACCACATGGGAGCATTTCACAAAGTTCTTGAGAAGTGTTTTTGACCATAATATTGTTGATGATTCCTTAGTGGAGATCTTCTATTGGGCTTTAGATGACACTATAACTGGAGGGTTATTCTTAGATTACCGATTTCCTATTGTAGCTATACAACTGGAGAAGGTGGCAAATATGAACCATGCATGGGGCACAAGTGACAAATATACAATAAAGAATTTCTTTTTAATTTGTACAAATTTAGAGTAGGCTAAGATTAATAAAGATATGATGCAAGAGCTAGCACAGATTGGTACTAATGTGGAGTTATTTATGAAGCAAAGTTAGGAACAAGTGAATGCAGTGAGTCATTTGTCGCCATGAGCACTCATGTATGAGGAGCCCTATTATGAGGAGTATTATTGCTTTGTGATTGATTAAATGGGGGAGGGGGGGGTTTACGGAACTTTAACAGCGATAATGCTTATAGAGACAACAGCCAAAGTGGATATTATGACAAAAATATAGGACAAGACAGAGATGACAATTGGGGTTATAGAGATGGGTATAGAAATGGTCCATATGTGCCACCGTATAATGGTGATTTTTGGGCTAGTAGTTTGAGGATTGAGGAGATTTTTGATAAATTGTTGAATAAGGCTAACACACAAGATGAGACTTTAAAGGGAATAAAAGCTGAGATTTCAGGCATTAATCAAAAGATGGAGTCTTATTCTATGGCTGTTAAGTAGTTGGTGCAATAATTTAGTCAAATATATATATAGTTAAACCAGCGTCAGATGGGTACATTGCCAAGCAATACAATGGAAAATACATAGAATAATAGATAGTGCATGGCAGTGATGACAAACGATGGTAGGTAGACGATTGAACCATTGATGTCGGTAGATGATGATGAGGTTCATGGGGAGATGATAGAGAGAAAAAATGCAGAGACTGGGATGGAAAAATGAATGATGGGATGAGCGATGAAATAGTTATACTAAAGAAATTGAAACCCATACACAGGTCTCTACCTCTTTTCCCTCAGAGACGCAAGAAAAAAGAGGAGAAAGGTAAGTTTCAGAACTTCATTTCCACGTTTAAGCAACTATCTATCAATATTCATCTCATTGAGTAATTGGAGAGAATACTTAGGTATACCAAGTTCATGAAGGGCCTAGTGACGAAGATGAGAACGGTAAGCCAAGAGCTCTCTTAAGAGTTTCAACATTGTTGTTCTATTGCAACAAGGTCCTTAGCGCAGAAGAAAGATGATCCTGGAGCATTCACCACCCCCAACACCATTGGAGATATCAACTTTACAAAGAAATTATATGACTTTGGAGCCAACATTAACTTAATGCCTCTTCCAGTGTTTGAGCAGTTGGGCTTGGGATCCCCTACACTAACGAGTATGCGGTTGTTGATGGCTAAAAAGATAGTGAAGAAGCCTCTTGGGAAATTGTACGACGTTCTGGTCAAAGTGAAAAAGTTCATATTCCCTAGATACTTTGTGATTCTAGATTGTAAGGTCAACTTGATATCTCAATCATCTTGGAAAGATCTTTCCTAGCCACTTGATGAGCACTAGTGCACATGGAGGTGGGCTAACTCAAGTTTAGATTGAATGATGAAGAATTTGCCTTTAATATCTGTCAGTCCATGAAGAGGCCTGGTGATTTGAAGGTGGAAGCTTGGGCACCTGGTGAAGTCTAAGTAACCAAGTTGTCTAAGATGTTTCGCACCATAAATCAAGTGCTTCATGGGAGGCAACCCATGATATTTTCTATAACATTTATGTATTTGCTTTAATTTTTCTTTTCAGACTCATGGGTAGTTTAATTTTCATGTTTTGGGTTGTAATTAGGACTCACGGATTGAAAAATTATAGGGTAACAGTTTCCTTTGTGGAGAATGTGCATGAACAGGGTTAAAGTAACAAACGAGTGCCAACAGAGAAGAAATGTTGGTTCTAAGATTGATTCCATGGGCCATGGTTTACACTACTACTTATATACTAACTCATAGAACCTTTCCAATGAGTAGAAATTGGTGCACATCAGTCCATTAGGCAATTTTATGATCTGCAGATAAAATTACTAGCCTTGAATGGGGTTCATGGAGCCCCATATAAGATTATGAAATTTTACTAAGTGTAGCAAGCACTCACGTGCCAATTTATAAGTCGTAGGTCAACCTACGACCTGTAGGAGGTTTTTCAATAGCCAAATCTCTAAAAGTGGGATTCTAAAACCATGAGACTAGGTCTTACAAATCGTAGAAAGTTTGATATCCTGTAATCAAGGTTTCATGGGGTTGAAACCCCACTTATACCTAACCGAATTAGTGAAATAAAATAGGGATAATATTCATTACCCCTAACTCTTCCAATTATTTCCCAAATACCCCTATGATGCTTTTCTTCTTCCCCAAGTTTGATCAACACCGGCCTTGCTCCACCATAATTTTTGGCAAATTCTTGCCAATTTTTAGCCACCTAGTTATTCTTCTGGCAAGTCAGAGCTTTAATTTTTTTATTTTTTTCTTGGTAGTTCTAGACTATTTGCACAAGATTCTAGTAAGTTCTCTTCTTGAAATTTCAATTTTCATCAAAAAATTATGTTAGAGGTTTGGGACACCATTGAGGTTAATTTTGTGATGCTTCTAGCCCTAATATTTAGTGTTGCCTGAGAGCGAAGTGTGTGATGTAATGCTCACTATTAGATTACATAAAATAATCTTGAAGCGTGTAAATGAATGCGAGTTTCATTGATGAACTCATGTAATTGTCATATGAATTAAAAGTATTTGTCTTGATTAAATCGATAAGCGAGTGCATGAGTTTAGTATTGGGATGACGAAATTAATTTAATTGGCCATGTTATACATCTGTTGGTATGAATGTTAGTATCTAATATTGTGAAATTATGTGTCGTATAAGTAATATTGAATTATCTTGTTACGGTCGATTAAGTAATTGCACAAATTAAATAATTGTATGCTAACTAATTGGTCAAGTAATAGTTGTCGTGATGTCTGAATAAATTTGAATGAATTGGTGGTTGAACAGGTAGAATAATGATTCACACCTATTTTAGGTATTGGGTGAATCGGTGAAAATATGTGCATATTTATGTTGTAGGTTGATTTGGAATGAATTGAATACATAGTGAATGTGTTTGACTTGGGTTGGGTGCCACTGCTTCAATGCTATTTATTGTATGTACCTTGTTGCAGTGACTTAACCATTCTGCCTGAGAAATTCGTTCAATTTTACTTTGACTAGGACTTGGATGTAATTTTGGTTGCATAGTGATACAATAGAATCGAATTATGAACTAAGAAAAACTTTGGTTGCTATTTTTCAACAGCACAAAGGTCTCCTATGGCTCATGTATTAGTCCATGGAGCATAGTTGTCCCTCGTAGTTCAAATTGACAACTTTCTTTCTTTGGGATGTCATCAGGTTAACCTACCCACTGGTCATCACTTAGACTACGACCTGTACATATGGTTTATAGATTCCTTACTTGCATGAATTAAAGTAAGGAATTGTACCTACGACATAGTTTACAACTTTTAGTCTATCCTAGGGGTCATGACTAATCTCATAAGTATACTTCCAGTAACTCAAGTTACAATACCTTATTTTCTACAAAGGCCTTCTATGGCTCGTAATTCACCTATGACCTATAGGTGAGCTTTCGTAGTTCTTTTTATGTAGATTTTTGTACATTTTTGCTTTTCAGTTTTGTATTCATAGGACTTATGTATAATTATATTTTGTTAATTTTAGGTACTATGGCTTCTAGATCAAAGAAGGATGAGATATGGGCCATGCAGACCCAACTATGTGATGAGACTTCAGACACCGAGGTTAGTCCTCAAGCTAGTGGATCAATAAAGTAGCTCAACGTCCATCCAGATGAGGGCATTGAGTAATGATACTCTAGGGCAGCATCTAGGTAGTTAGTGGTGGCCCAGACTCAGGCCATAGTTGCTCGACCTCCCTAGTCTAAGGAGGGAGGTGCCCAGCAAGGTAACTCTAATTAGATGACAAACTCCTATGAGGGGTCTCGATTAGGGTGAGAAGATGGAGATGACTCTAATTCATGTGAGGAGATAGGTTCTGAGTCCCTGAGTCCAACCCAGTAGTAGCTCCCCCTACTAGATTGAAGAGGCTATGGTATGTCTGGCATATATAAGACATCTACAGGGAGGACATCCAGCACAATAATGCGGGTTGACGAGCCAGTACTATATTTAAGAAGCTACGAATCATCACTTCTATGCTTGACAGTGCTCCTATGCTTTGGGACACTATATCCTGCTATAGACTAGAGTGGTTAGCAGGCCCAATGGGGAAGTACTCCTCAAACCTTGTTCGTAAGTTCTATACATCCTATATTGTGACCATCATGGAGTTGACCTAGAAAAAAGAGGTTTCTTGCATAGCGTAGGTTGACACAAAAGATTGTGCGAGGAGTTCCGGTCGACATATCTAAAACCACCATCCATTGATTCTTATTCGGACCCAAGTATCAGGCCCCCATGACCATAGTATAGTATGATTATAGGCTGGGGTGTACCAAAGACCGAGGGTTGATACGAGATATAACTTGAAAGGCTATTTTGATTAGGTGGATTGCCAAGCATATAACTGAGCTAGGCTAGGACCCTAATTGGGTATCTAATTCTGCAGTGATCGTGAAGGTTTCACTTAGCTTCATTAGAAAGATTTGGTGGGTTGTTATACATTTTTGGATTCAGCTGAGTTAGGTAGATAATACTTTGATGTCAAATTGTAAAGTTTTTGGTTGCCAACATCATTGCTGGCTGTGATATAGATTGGGCTCATTTGATTGTTAAGGAGATACACGAGCAAGCCCTGAAGACGTCTACCTCTATCCCCTTCCCCTATTTCATTTACCATTTATGTATAGTAGTAGTAGTGGAGATGTTACATAATGTGGACACAGTGATAGAGGTTCAGAGGAGCTTAGATGCTAGCCTGATTGGGCTATTAGAATCCTGTGTCCCTTCGGCGAGCACTGCATCCTTCTGTTCAACTACCACAAATGTTCACTGAGGCACCGTAGCCTGAGCCTACTTCATCCACTATTGCTGCTCCTGAGATAGAGGGTCCAATAAATATAGATACTTAAAGGGAGACAGGGCTCACTACTACTTTTACTTTTGTGCCAGTGGCCACGCCTATACGTCCTTTATTTGAAGGCATGGTTTACGTGTTTGTGGCATCGATTCAGGCTCTAATACAGTGAAAGGTTTGCACTAAGTCCCAGTTGACTCATTTGTTACAACAGATATGACCTTAGGTTTACAAGTCCAATTCAGATTTTAAGGAGCATGTTGCAGCATATTTTACAACTACTATCAAGGAGAGACTTACAGTGTTTCATGGCCGTGTAGATGCCTTTGAGAGTTGAGCGGATCTAAGCCTTTGAGTATCCCAGACTCTTGATATGAAAACTCATGCTAAGCCTTGGAGTAGCCTAGACTCTTGATATAAACAACTATCTGGGCAAAGATCTAGGAGCTTCGTATTGAGATGAGAGCAACATCATCAATACCACTTATGATTCTTATGCCTATTACTACTACTAAGGCATATGTTGACTTGTTTTCTGATGATCCACTACTCTATCCTCCGAGAAGGCCATATTTTGATGATGATGATCCAAATACTGCGAGATAAGAGGAAGAGAACTCAGAGATGGAGCATGTGGAGGCCGTTAAATGAGCCTCGATTGTAGATGAGATAACGTGGAAGGAACGTGCATAGGAGATAGTGAGGGGTATTGGACCCTCAAAATATGCCACCATAATTAAGGAGACCACCCATCATGTTGAGGGTGGTAATGTACATACAAAGAATGATGCTTACAAACCTAAGTATTTTCCTTTTCACCGCAGTATGCTATTTTGGTTTATTTTTTTGCATTGACAACAATACAAATAATTTTTGATAGGATGTGGGTAGCTATAGACCTTGGTGAAGTCTGAGTAATCAAGGCCTATATCTATCCGAATTTTTGAGTGCATGGGATTTTCTTGCATGTGCTCTTTCCTTAAGGACATTTATTTCTATTGAACTGATATTTTTAGGATGTGTAAGTAGTACTAGTAGCATATTGTACTAAAATCTATGGCATATGTTAGTTTTTGTTGAAAAATGATACCCACCAATTTTTGTGATTAATGATGTGCTGTTAGGTAGTCTTGATAACAACCATGTCAAATCAGTGACTGGCAGTGTTTGTTCTAACTAGTTAGGACTTAATTATGATAAAAAATATGATTTGAGAGTTTAAGTTGATAGTGTATTTATTGCCAAGTGTGTCTGAGATTTATTGTATGATTCTTATACTATGATTCAATACAAAATTTTCCTCGTTACTCTAACTAAGACTGTAGGTGAAATGCCCCAAAAATGCCCCAAAAATGTGCTTTGGAAATACCCATAATTGTAACTTTCATATATCTCAAAATTCATGTGTGATATCAAAAGTCCGACTTCATATTCTTGATCGAGGGCAAAACTGAGTGGGAAGGGTTTAACCCCGATAATAGAGGGCCCGTAGAAAAATTTCATTGTCGCCAACTTTTTAATTTCCGATAACTATCCGAGATGACTGCGTGACGCGGACCTATCATAGATAAATATTGTGACTTCCTTATTTTTACTGTTTTGGCCTAAGGCATTGCGGTTTTGGCCCGATTGAAATGCCCCAAAAATATGCCTTGAAAATGCCCATAATCGTAAATTCCACATATCTCAAAATCCTTGCATGATATTGAAAATATGAATTCATATTCTTGATCAGGGGGAAACATTAAGTGGGAAATGGGTATAACCCTGATTTTAGAGGATATTTAGCCAAATTTCATTTTCGCGAACTTTTTAATTTCAGTGACTGTCCGCAATGGCTTCGCAATGTTGACCTATCGTTGAGCAGTGTTGTGACTTTCTTATTTTTTCTGTTTCATCCTAAGGCATTGGGGCCTTGGCTTTATGCCCTCCTATGCATAAAAACACCTGTACTTAGCCATTTTTCAACTCCATATTACTCAAAACACTCTCACAACGCTCTTTGACACTTAGCCAAATATTTCATACAAAGTTAAGTTTCCCAAACTCATTTTGGGATCTCAAGAACTTCATTCAAGATTCAAGTTCTCATTCAAATCTTCATTAAGGAAATCCTTAAATTTGAGGTATGTGGGTTTCAACCATTGGGTCCTTCTACCTATGTTGCCCAACCTTCCTTTTTATGAAACTTGCATGTTTTCAAGTAGTGTTACTTGTGGGTATTACTTATTATAAATTATGATTATGAATTATGTTGTGGTTTTATGAAATGTTGATTTTGAAAACACATGTTTACCTATTTCAAGCTTATACTATGAGATGATTGTCTATTATGACTATGCATATTTTGGGCTATGAAACTATGATCTATTATGAGGTTTAATGATGTATTTCAAGATATCTTACATGAGGGTTTTACTATGTGATTGTGGGTTGATTTACCTTGAGTTTTCTCACATAATTTCACTCTTGAATAGCATGATTTTGAACTAGCATTACATACCCGCGAAGTGTTTGATAAAATGTCTTGTTAAGGATTCTTGAGTTACTGATGATCTATTGCATGGCTTGAGAGTCAAGTGACTTTATGATTATGAAAGGGAATGTATGTATGTACTAAATTCATGAGAAGTATCTATGGTGTTGCAAGTTGACCACACCTTGTTGGGAGGTGACATGGCCAACCACCTTGTGAGGGGGTGACATGCCTTGACCACCTTGTCGAGGGGTGATATACCCATACTACCTTGTTGAGTGGTATGTACCTCAATCACCTTATCGGGGGTGACATGCCCATACTACCACATTAAGGGGTATGTACCTTGACCACCTTGTTGGGGGCTGATATGCCCGTGCTACCACATTGAGGAGTAGATACCTCAATCACCTTCCAATGGGGTGACATGCCTTTGATTCTAAGTAATAGTTTGCTTGCTCTATGATGATGGTCTCTTCCTATGCATATAGTATGTTCTATACAAGTATGTTTTAATTTAAGCATTGATCATGCATGTCATGTTGTTAGTATACTTATCCCTTGCTTATAATTATGCATTTTGACCATTTTGCTTATGTCTTGTTGCATTGCATCCTACATACTTAGTATAATCAAATGTACTAATGCATACCCAATGCTTGTTTGATGTTACTATCTAGGAATCGGAGCACCTCATGATTATCCTCCACGTTGCTAGCTTCAGGGACACTAGCTATGCTATTTTTGCTTATGTTATTTCTCTATGTTCATCTTTGATACTATGATGGTAAGCCCAAAAAATGTCTTGGCCCCTATCCAATCTATATTTAGATGTGTTGTTGGAACAAGTGATGTACCTGTGCTATGAGCTTTGACTCTTCTATGTTTTATGTTATCAAAGACTTTCCTTAGTCCTTTTTCCTTTGTTTATATTCTTATTATTGTTTATCTTGCTTTCGTGGCCAAGGATGCATAATTGATATGCTAAATTCACCGTGTCATGCCTAGGCTCTAGATTTGGGTCATGACAAACTTGGTATCAGAGCACTAGGTGGTTAATAGTCCCCGAAATCCAACACACCATGTCAATCATAGTCTTGTTTATGGTTGTAAAGTGCACCACAACTATAAGTAATAGGCTATAAGGCATTTTAGGAAGAAGAGCTCGTTCACCCGAGGAGTAATCGGCCCCTCCTACTCCTCAAGCCCTATAAGATAGGGGAGTGGCCCATGAAGAGTCTCGGGATGCTATTACCATGTTGGATCATTCCTTGACTAATCAAATCAACCAAGGGGCTCAACCCCCTCATACTCCCACTCCGACCTCTAGGGTGAGGAATTTTACATGAATGAACCCGCTGGAGTTCCACAGGTCTATGGTGGATGAGGATCCTCAAGAATTCATTGATGAAGTGTATAAAGTGTTGCAAATTTTATGGGTTAGACCGAAAGAGAAGGTAGAGTTGGTGGCCTACCAACTCAAGGGGGTGGCTCAAATTTGGTTTACCTAATGGAAGATGGAGAAGGAGAACGATAATGTCATTTTTTGGGAAGAGCTCAAGGTGGAATTTCTCAATTGATTCTTCCCTATTAAGCTAAGGGAGGTCAAAATAACAAAACTTATGAATCTAAAGCAAAGTCTTTTGAGTGTGAGGGAGTATGCCCTCAAGTTTAACCAACTCTCTAAGTATTCTCCACAATTGATGGCTAAGCCAAGGTCTAGGATAAACAAATTTGTGTCAAGAATGTCTAATTTAGTTAACGAGGAGTGTCATGCCGGAATGTTGATAGATGATATGGGCTTGTTCTGCCTCATGACTTATGCCAAATAATTAAAGGGGGAAAACTTGAGAAAGAGGATAATGGGTAAGGCCAAGAGGGTCCGTCTTGAAGGTGGATTTCAAAATCCTAAGGGTGGCCGATTTTCTCAAGGGCACAAGTTCCAAGAACAAGGGTCTTCCAATGCTCCTAATATAAGGTTTTCTAATGATAATCAAAGATTCCAAGGTGCAGGTGGTGTGGTTCCTAAAACCATGTGCCAAAGATGTGGTAGGAACTGTAATGTCCTATGCATAAGAAACTCAAATGCTTGCTTTGGTTATGGTGAGGTGGGTCATAAGGTTATTGATTGCCCACGTGGACTAAACAAAGGTGTAGATGGTCATCCATAAGGACAAGGTACAAATGCAGGTCCTAAGGGAAGAGGATGTCAACAAGGGGGTGTCCCAAGGCATAATAGGTTCTATGCTCTTCAAGGAGACAAAGGGTGGATAAGGTGCCCGATGTCATCACCAGTATGTTAGAAGTTCTTGATTTTGTTGTGTATGCATTGATAGACCTGAGTGCTACTTTTTATTTTATTACTCCTTTTGTTGCCAAAATGCTCCATGTTAAACCCAAATTATTGTGTGAGCCTTATGAAGTGTTTACTCCCGTTAGTGCATCTATTGTTGCTAGAAGAGTCTATAGAAACTATCCCGTATTCATGTTGCATAAAATCTTTCCTTGTAATTTTGTTGATTTGGATATGGTGGATTTTGATATCATTCTTAGGATGGATTGGTTGTATGCATATTATGCTTCTATTGATTATAGAACCCGTAGGGTCAAATTCCAATTCCCAAATGAACCCACCCTTGAGTGGGCAAGTTGTGATGTGGTGGTCAAGGGTAGATTAATTTCTTGCATTAAAGCCCAAAAGTTGATTTCTAAGGTTTGCTCTATTATCTTGTGAGGGTATGGGATGTTAAGTCCAAGGTGCTTCCCATAGAGTGGATTTCAGTGGTTAATGAGTTTCTTAATATCTTTCTTAATGAGCTTCCCTTTGTTCCTCCCAAAAGGGAAATAGATTTTGGTATAGATCTCCTTCCTGATACTCAACCCATTTCTATTCCCCCTTACCATATAGCCTTGATGGAGTTAAAGGAGTTGAAGGAGCAATTGAGAGATTTGTTGGAGAAGGGTTTTATAAGGCCTAGTCAACCACCTTGGGGTGCACTAGTGTTGTTTGTAAAGAAGAAGGATGGTTCTCTTAGAATGTATATTGATTATCGATAATTCAATAGAGTCATCGTAATGAATAAGTACCCTCTTCCAAGGATTGATGAACTTTTTGATTAACTTCAAGAGGCTAGTCATTTCTCTAAGATTGATCTTCAGTCGGGCTATCCCCAAGTGAAAGTGAGGGAGTCTGACATTCCCAATACGACCTTCCAGACTAGGTATAGGCTCTTTCAGTTTATGGTCATGTCCTTCGGGTTGACTAATGCACCAGCTATCTTCATGGATCTTATGAATAGGGTCTTTAAGCCCTACCTTGATTATTTTGTGGTGGCCTTTATTGACAATATCTTGATCTATTCCCATAGTAAGGAGGAATATGTAGATTACTTGAGAGTGGTGTTGCAAATCTTGAGGGAGGAGAGGTTGTATGCAAAGTATGAAAAATATGTGTTTTTATTGAAAAAGGTTGCTTTTCTAGGTCATGTAGTGTTGGGTGATGGCATTAAGGTGGATCCAAAGAAGACGGAGATAATTAGAAATTGACTTAGACCTTTGACTTCATCGAACATTAGAAGCTTCTTGGGTTTAGCAGGTTATTATTGGAGGTTTGTAAATAGGTTCTCTTTTGTTGCTTCTCCTATGACTAAATTGATTGAAAAGAAGGCAAAATTTGTGTGGACTGATGAATGTGAGAAGGGTTTCTAAACTTTGAAAGATAAGCTTCTTTCTACTCATATCTTGTCTCTACCAGAAGGGTTGGAAGGGTTTGTTGTGTATTGCGATGCCTCAAGAATTGGTTTGGGTTGTGTTTTGATGCAAAATATTAAGGTGATAGTATATACCTCTAGGCAACTTAAGGTGCATGAAAAGAATTATCCTACCCTTGATCTTGAATTGGCCTCCGTGGTTCTTGCTTTTTTGGCATCACTACTTGTATAGGGTTTATGTTGATGTGTTCATAGATCATAAGAGTCTCCAATATGTGTTCACTCAAAAAGATCTTAACTTGATACAAAGAAGGTGGTTAGAGCTCCTTATAAATTATGATGTGAGTGTACATTATCACCCAGGTAAGGCGAATGTTGTGGCCGATGCTCTAAGTAGGGTGTCGATGGGTAGTCTAGCACATGTTAGTGATAGTGGCAAAGAGATAACTAGAGAGGTTCATCGGTTGTCTATATTGGGAGTTAGGTTGGAGGAGGTTGACAATGGTGGGGTAGTGGTTATTGATGGTTGATGTGCTATCAAGATACAACACATTTGAAGCCTAAAACAAAGGATTTTGCAAGTTCTTAATGCAACTCTTTATGGTTTTTATGTCTTTTTGTGTTATTATTGCAAAAAATATAGGTTGATATGATTTTGGAAGAAAATTGCTGATTTTGCTGAAGTACAAGAAATACGATCCATCCTATGAGTTATAGCCCAAGCTATGAGTCATAGGGTGCCTTTGTAGCAAGAAACAGTGAGCAAAATCAAGAATTTGCAAAGTGAAGGTCAGCCATACAAGGCCACCCTATGAGTCGTAGGTCTCATTATGACTTTTATAGGTGGGGTCGTAGCAAGGAACAGTGATCCAAAAGCTTAGACCAAGAACTGAAGGCCTAGACTGTGAGACGAACATACGAGTCGTAGCCCAAGCAATGACTCATAACAGTGGGTCATAGCAATCAAGTCCAAAACACCAAGTACTACCTATGAAACTATCGTTACGACTCGTAGGTCACCCTATGAGTCCTATCTGCGAGATGTAATAGCTGCCAACTGTATTTTCTATTTAAATTTTAGGGTGTTTTTGTATATAATATAAATAGTTAATGTTAGGGTTATACCTAGGGAAACTTTTGAACAATTTTCAGATTCCATCACTTTGAATATTCTCTCTAGAGTATTTCTAGGGTTTACTGTAGATTTAAAATTTTAATTTGAAGACCCACTTTGGGAGATTGAAAATCACATTTTACTCATCTTCCGTTAATCCATGTTTGTGGTTTTCAAATTGAAGGTGTCTTTGTTCTTCATTGTTGTGGGTAAACTCTCAACCATGTCTTTTACATTCATTATTGTTGATTTTGCCTTAGCCCTGAATATCTAAGCACCCACAACTTGGGGTTGTGGGAACCATCAGTAGTTGACTCGAAATAACCTAGCGTTTGTGCATTTTTTTGATGGGGTTTTTGCATGTGTTGTTTATTTCCCTTCACTTTGAATGTTGTTTGGTGGTGGCCAACACCAAACCCCATCTACTATCATGATCAACTAAGGTAGTGACGAATAGAAAAAGGAAGTAAATGACATAAATTGATGTGTTCTCATTTACTCGACCAAACTTGACCAAGGAGAGGTTGACTGGGATAATGGGTAATGGTTAGTTAGCATACCATGGTTGCTAACCAACTGCCATGGTGAAATTCGACCTTCACCTTCACAAAAGGGCTGAAAGAACCAGTTACCATCTTGCATGCAAATTCCTAATTAGAGTTTTGTTGTGTAGGGTAATTGAGTCAATGAATCATGGGGAACACAATTCCTAAGTTGTTCCGCAATTTGATTGTCTTGTTGCATAAATAGCATAGTGTTTATTTTTTTCCTTCATTTTGAATCACAAACCCCCCCTCAATTTTAGAGAATATAGTGATCAATGCTTGAAATGTTTGTTAGTGGATCAACTTGGTCAAGCCCCGTATTCTCTGTAGATTCTAACCTAACCTCTGGTCAGGTTTATACTTGACTGCGATTGCTTTATTGTCAGAGCGTGAACATAAAACATTATGGTGCCATTTCCGGGAAATATGACTAGGTTCTTGACTTGATTTCACTGGTAGTTAATACAAGTGTTAATTTCTAGCGTCTCTTGTATTTAACTTTTATTTTTATTTTTGTTATTTAGTCTTATTTGCAGGGTGTACTAGGTTGTATGCCCAATACAAGGAGCTAGGGCAATTCCTTAGCTGCGATCAATTTGGAGATCCATCGAATCACTAGAAGAATGGCTCATGTAAATAAGGATATTGTAGTTGAGGAAGAAAGAAATATGAATGACTATATGGTAAGAGAGGATAATCTACTACCAATGGACAATAGGCCACAACTTAGGGATTTCAGGGAAAACGCTTATGGTTGGAATCAATATTGCTTGAACCCTATGGCGATAGATGTTACTGGTGTTATAGTATTGCCACTATTATCGGCTGACACAAAGTTTATAGTTCGAGTGGATTACTCTAGATTCTCTAAAATCGTGGTTTGTTCATAGGGTTATCTTCAAAGGATCCCCATTGTCATTACATAATGTCATCTTCATTTGCAAAAGTGTCATAAGGACACAAAATCTTTCCTTTGATGCAGTTAGTTTGCGAGTGTTCCCATTGTCACTAACTAGTGATGCAACTATTTGGTTATCTGAGCTTCCTCAAGGTACAATAACAAGTTGGGCAGAGCTTTAGAGAGTTTTTCTAGAAAGGTACTTTCCAAGGTCAAAGAAGCTTAAGCTCAAAGACCAAATAAACAATTTTGAGCAATTGCCCAGTGACTCTATAAGTACTTCACCAACTATTTGCGAATGGTTCCTGATCATAGGATTGTTGATGATGCCTTGGTTGAGATTTTCTATCAGGCGCTTGATGAGAATAGTCAAGCTTGTGCCGACACAATCATAGAAGGCATGTTTCTTGACCAACCTTTTCCATTGATTGCCAAAAGGATGTATTAAGTGGTGAAATCCAATAGAGCATGGGCTCAAAGAGAGAGAAGTGCTATAAAGACTTTTTGTGTGGTAAACACCAAAAATGAGCAAGCTAAAGTCAGTGAGGAGATTATGCAAAAACTTGCACAACTTCGCATAAGCATGTACTTGATCTTAAGTAAAATCAAGCGAGTGTTTAAGTGGTGACCCACCTACCTTCTAACACACCCCTGTATGATGAACCATGCTTTGATGAAGAAGCTTGCTTCGTGAGTAACCAATCGGTGTGTTTCCAAACCAACCCGCAAGGGTCCAACACGAATTATTGGAGCCAAGGTCAAAACCACAACCATGGTGGTGCATATAGAGTCAACCAAGGTGGTTATTATGAAAGGGAGAGAGTGTCGGATGCCGAATGGGGTAAAAGAGATGGTTATAAAAACGGTCTTTATATGTTGCCTTACAACCGTGATGTCAGGCCAAATACTTCGAGGATTGAAGAGATGTTTGACAAATTGTTGAAAAGAGCCGACCATCAAGATGATACCTTGAAAGGAATGAAATTGGACATTTCAACCATAAACCAAAAAGATAGAGTCTCACTCGGTAGCTATTAAACAATTGGAACAATAATTTAGGCAAGTTTCTTCGTAATTGAACTAATGCCAAAAGGGTACTTTACCAAGTAGTATGATTGAAAATCTAAAGAATGATGGGAATTGCATAGCGGTCATGACTAGAAGTGGTAAAAGTACCATAGATCCCCCTATGTCGGTAGTTGTGGATAAAAGTTGCAAGAAGGGTGATGATGAAAAAGCTAAAATAAATGGCACAAATGAGCAACCCAAGAGGTTCAAGAAACTTCCAAGAACCCCCCACATTTTCCTTAATGGTTTAAGAAGAAAGAAAAGGATGGTAAGCTTGAGCACTTTTTAGCAATGATCAAGAAGTTTTCCGTGAACATCCCTTTGATTGAAGCTTTAGATAAGATGTTGGGTTATACAAGGTGCATGCAAGATCTAGTCAAGAAAAAACAAACGGTGAGTCAAGACCTTTCCAAAAGTTTCAACATTGTAGTGCCATCACTACTAAGTCACTGGTCCAAAAATGTGAAGACCCAGGCACATTCACCATACCATGCACAATTGGGAAATTGGCATTTGCCAAAGCACTTTGTGATTAGGGTGCTAGCATAAATTTGATGCTATTTGACATCTTTAAAAAGCTTGGATTGGGTAGTTCTATTCCTACAAAGATGCAGCTGCTAATGGAGGACAAAACAATTAAGAAACCTGTGGGGGTACTTTATGATGTGCTGGTAAAGGTAGAGAAATTTATATTTTCTATAGACTTTGTTATTCTTGACTGTGAAGTCGACTTTGCAGTTCTTATCATTTTGGGGAGACCTTTCCTAGTCACAGGTCATACTCTGGTTAATATGAAGAAAGGACTGCTCACATTCATGTTTGGTGAAGAAGTAGTAGTGCTTTAGATTTGCTAATAAGGTAGTAAAGACTTTGATTTGAGGGTAATCTAGGTTATTGAAACTGTTGACGATGATGAATCAAAGATTCCAGTTGAGTTACTCTTAGAGTTGATACTTTGGAGGCAGTGTTGCTGAATTTTGATTGTGGCGGTATCCTAGATAATGAGGAGACTGTGAATGCCCTTAGGGTATCATTTGGGCCGAGATGTCCGACAAAGTTGGAAATAGATCTTTAAAATAGGGTATCTCCACCCACCATCTTCTATAGAGATCCCATCAGAACTAGGACTAAAAGTACTTCCGTCATATTTGAATATGTATATTTGGAAGTGCATGATACATTGCTGGTCATCATTGCTGCAGGCTTGAGTGAACACCAGGCAGAGGCCCTTGTAGCAATACTAAATAAATTCAAAAGAGCTATTGGGTGGACTATTGCAGATATCATTGGTATCCCTCCTTGTGTATGCACTTACAAGATTCAACTGGTTAATGACTACAAGCCCAACATTGAGCACCAACAATGGTTAAATCCTCTGATGCAAGAAGTGGTTCGTAAAGAAATCATCAAGTGGTAAGATGCAGGAGTAATCTATCATATTACAGACAGTGAGTGGGTAAGACCTGTTCAGTGTGTCCCAAAGAACGGGGTATCACAAAAGTGTTGAATGCTAAAAATGAGTAGATTCTCATGCGATCGGTCACCGGATGGAGAGTATGTATGGAATATAGGACACTTAATGCCTTCTCTGAGAAAGACCTCTTTGCTATGGCATTCATTGATCAAATGCTTGATAGACTTGTAGAAAAAGGTTGGTGCTATTTCCTTGATATATATTCGAGGTATAATCAAATTGTCATTGAGACAGAGGATCAAGAGAAAACCACATTGACATGCCCTTGTGGTACATTTGCATTCAAAAGAATGCTGTTTAGATGGTATAATGCTCCAACCACATTTCAAAGATGCTTGATGTCTATTTTTTTGGGCATGGTAGAGAGTATGATTGAGGTGTTCATGGATGATTTTAGTGTAGCGGGTCAATCCTTTGAGGATTATTTGTTGCATTTGCATGATGTCTTGCAAAGATATGTCGAAAGTCACTTGGTATTGAATTTGGAAAAGTGACACTTCATGGTTAAGGAAGGTATTGTGCTGGTCATAGAATTTCGGGGAAAGGCAAAGAGGTTGATAAGGCAAAAATTTGAGGTGATTGAGAAACTTCCACCATTGATCTTAGTCAAAGTCTTAGACATTTCTAGGGCCATGCAGGATTCTACCGATGGTTCATGAAAGGTTTCTCCAACATTTCACATCCTTTATGCAAATTATTGGAGAAAGATGCCAAATTTGTGTTCGATGATGCCTGTCTGCAAGCTTTAAAGGAATTGAAGAGAAGGTTGACTTCAGCACCCATCATTATGGATCTAGATTGGTCAAATACCTTCAAATTAATGTGTGATGCTAGTGGGGTTACACTAGGTGTGGTGTTGGGACATTGCAAGGAGAAAATCTTATATCCTATCTACACTCAATGTCGCCCAAAAAAACTACATGATTACTGAACAAGAATTACTTGCATTGGTTTTTGCATTTGAGAAATTTCAATCAATACTTGATGGGAGCTAAAGTGATAGTGCACATGGACCATGCAACACTCAAGTATTTGATGGCCAAGTAAGATGCAAACCCTAGATTGATTAGATGGGTGCTTCTTCTGCAAGAATTCAACATTGATGTGATTGATACAAATGGGTCAGTGAATTAAGTTGCCGATCACCTTTCCAGATTCGAGGATAGAGCTATGGTGTAGTTTGATGATTGTCTTGATATTGATGACTCCTTTATTGATGAAAGTGTGTTGGCGGCTTCACATGATCTTATTCCTTGGTTTGCTGACTATGAGAATTATCTTGTGAGTGATATTATACTTTCTGATCTTAATACCCATCAACATTGTAGGTTCGTGCATGATGTTAAAAAATTCTTTTGGGATAATCCATACCTATTTCATGTATGTGCCAATGGGATTATCCATAGATGTGTTTCGAAAGTGGAGATGATGAGCATTGTTAAAGCCTGCCACTCCTTATTAGTTGGTGGTTATCACGGTGGAGCTCGTGCGGCTTACAAAGTGTTACAGCGTGGATATTATTGGCCTTGTATGCATCAATACACTCATGATTATGTCAAGTCCTTTGATAGATGTCAAAAAGAGGGTGGAATCTCACGGATGCAAGAATTTCTCTTAATCCCATTTTAGTGATTGAGGTGTTTGAAGTATGGGGACTTGACTTTATAGGACCCTTTGTTAGCTATCATAGTAATACGTATATCTGGTTGCTATAGATTATGTATCTAAATAGGTGGAAGCCATAGCCTTGGCAAAGAATAAGGGCAAGAGTGTGACAGGTTTTCTTCGAAAAAATATGTTTTTCAGGTTTAGAACACCTTGAGTAATCATCAGTGATGGAGGCTCTCACTTTTGCAATATATTATTCAAAGCACTTCTTGAGAAGTATAGTGTAAAGCATCAAGTGTCAATACCTTACCATACCCAAATTGATGAGCAAGTAAAAGTATCAAATAGAGAGATAAAGCAAATCTTGTCTAAGACCATAAATGTGAATCGCATCGATTGGTCTCAAAAGCTACATGATGTGTTGTGGGCTTCCCACACCTCCTTTAAAATACTAATTGGTATGTATCCATACCAACTGGTGTATTTGGAAAGGCTTGTCACTTACCCATCAAATTGGAGCATAAAGCAATATGGGTATTAAAGAAGCTCTACTTAGATTGGAAGGGATCAACAACATCTAGATTAATATAGATTAATGGGCTAGATGAGTTTACATTGAGAGCATATGAGAGGTTTGCATTGTACAAATAAATAATGAAGATTCTAGATGACTGTAAAATCAAAATCGCCAATTTGCACAAGGGGATATGGTGTTGCTTTACAACTCTCGATTGAAGTAGTTTCCCGAGAAGCTTAGATCTAAGTGGATGGGGCCTTTCTATGTAGTACATGTTTTTAATCATGGTGCTATGAGCTAGAAAGAAGACATAGAAAGCTCTTCAAGGTAAATGGTCAAAGAGTCAAGCTCTACATGGGTGACATAGAAGAAATTAAGATAGTTGAGGATAGGGACCTGGAAGAAGCATGAATACTGAAGCTCATCTCTTGGTGATGTGACACTAAATCAAGCACTTCTTGGGAGGCAACCCAAGGTATTTCACTTGTTTTTCCCTTATTACTTATATGTGTTTACTTTAAGGACAAAGAATCCTCTTTTGGGGGTGTGTGGAAAGTTATGGATCAGGGTGAAGTGTGATTAGCCTTGAGTCCAAAACTTCCCCTATTTTTGATTCCAACGTTTTCTTGCAATATTTGTTTTTCCTTGTGAATGTTTTAATTTCTATTGAATCAACATGTTTAGGTATTGTAGATAATTATTAGATATATAGTGATTATTATCTTTGGGTATGTGCATAATCTTGATTGTTTTTATGAATGTTTTGAAAATTGGGTACCCTCAAAATTTTTGAGATTGTTGGTTGCCAGTGCAATCTTGCATATGATTATTTGGCAATGTTTGTTCTAATAAAGAGAATCAAGTTGAAGCTTGAAGCATGACTTGCGAGTCCATGTTGATTTTGTATGCGATGCCATGCATGTGAGAGCTTATTTTGTCATATTCTTGCATTGTGTATGGACTCAAAACTTGCCTTGTTACTCTAAGATTGGACTGGAGATATGGTTGATTAGGAAATGATCTTAGGCCATTATTCATTTAGTGAGTCCACTTTTTCCTAAATGGCCTACCAAATGTAGTAGTTAATCCTTTGTTCCAAATGTTTGAGCTTTACATGTACATTTTGTTTCTTGACACCTAGTTTGGCTAACCTTGTTTTGTGAAATACCTTGATATTGGCCCTGGTCTATCCTTGAATATGTGAACCTTGATTGAGGAAAAAAGCCTAAGTTGAGGGTGGCTACCAAAAGTGGCCCTGGTTTAGGGAATGGATATTGTGTATTTCACCTCAGGCTAAAAGCCTAAGTTGAGGGTGGCTTTTGTTATGGTAAAGTAATGAATATGAGGTGGTTAGTTGGTAAAGGAAGAAAGAAGAAAAAAATCATATGCTGGGTTTAGAGAAAAAGAAAAGAAAATTGCCTTGGATTGTAAAGAATAGCAAAATGAGCTTGAAAATGAGGCACAACTGAAAAAGCAAAATAAAGAACTTGGAAAAGCTTGAAAAGGAAGAATAAGGGAGGATGGAATGAAAATGGTTGAGTTGTGGAGGTAAAAGTGTTGAAAAATGTGGTTCAAGGATAGGTTTTACTCACTACTTGCCTAAAATGCCATATCAAAGCCCCATGACCCTATGTTATAAGCCAATTAAGTCCTAAAGTGATCCTATTCCAACTAGTCTATAGTCCATAGTTTGAGTATATGGGCAAGCCAATAATGTCAGTTACCATGCATGAATTTTATTTTTGAGAATGAGAATGCTTGCACAATCCCTACACTTTGATTGCTTTTTGAGTGTAATAAAGGCACTCCTTTTTTGTGAGGGAATTTGCGTTGCATGATTAACATGTGACTTGTTTAGTTACTGTGGATTGATGATACTCCTTCACTTGTCATAGTTCAATTGTCAGATGCATCATCATGTTTTGATTTTTTTTGGTATTTTTGCAATCAGGTTTTGAAAATGAGAGTTGGGTACCTAAATTGGGGCTAAGTGATATATATGCCATTAGAGTAGTTACTATGTGTTTCTTATTGTCTATTTAGATTGAGTCATTGCTTGATGGCAAGCAGCCATTTTAAGTTGAGGGTGTTGATGTGCTGTCAAGACACAACACATTTGATGCCTAAAACAAGGGATTTTACAAGTTCTTTATATGACATTTTATGGGTTTTATGTGTTTTTGTGTTGTTCTTGTAGATATATAGGTTGGCATGATTTTGGGAGAAAATTGCAGATTTTACTGAAGTACAAGACATACGAGGCATCCTACGACTCATAGCCTAAACTATGAGTCATAGGGTACCCTTGTAGCAAGAAGTAATGAGCAAAATCAAGAATTTGCAAAGTGAAGGTCAGTCATACAAGGACACCCTATGAGTCATAGGTCTCATTACAACTTGTATAGGTAGGGATCGTAGCAAGGAACAGTGAGCTAAAAGTTTGTACCAAGAACTAAAGGGCTAGACTGCGAGAAAAGTATAGAGTCGTAGCCCAAGGAAATACTCATAATAGTATGTCGTAGTAGTCAAATCTAAAATACCAAGTGCTAACTATGACAACACCAAACCCCGCCTACTATCACAATCCCAACAAAGGTAGTGATGAATAGAAAAAGGGAAGTAAATGACAAGATTCGATTAATGTGTTCTTGTCTAATTGACCAAACCTGACCAGGGGGAGGTTGACTGAGACAATAAGTAACGGTTAGTTGGCATGCCATGTTTGCTAACCTAGCGCCATGGTGAAATTCGTCCTTCACCTTTATAAGAGTGCTGGAAGAACCTAAGTTATCATCCTTCATGCAAATTCCTAACTAGAGTTATGTTATCTAGGGTAATCGAGTTAATGAATAAAACATTCCTAAAAAGTGCCCGAAAACATGCCTCAGAAGTAATCAGAAACGTATTTTTCATATATCTAAAAATCCATTTGGAATTTCAAAAATCTGGCTTCATATTTGTGATCAAGGTGCCCAAATTAGGTGAAAAAGAGTCTAGCCTCAATTTAAGAGTGAAAGAATAGTAATTATAATGTTTTTGTGACAATTTTTGGTGAGCAGTTCGTGACGCCACCACGACGTGCCTTGGGAGTGCCTTAGTTCAAATTCCACTCCACGTCCTCTCTGCAATACGGAGATGTGTTTTTCAACTAGAAGCTTTTCAAGTGCTGTCCAAGATATTCTAAGTGTTGGGCCCAAGTTTTCCAAATATGTTTTTATCTATACTTAGTCAAGTTTCACCCTTATATCATTCTAAAGATTTCCCAATACTCCCCAAAATAATTAGCCATATTTTCACTAAATATTCCAAGACTCAAATCCCTCATTCAGATTTAAGGATTATCTTCAAGCTTCAAGTCTCCATTGTCAACCTTCACCAAGAACTTCTTCGAAGCTAAGGTATATGGTGTTGAACCATTGGGTCCTTCCACCCATGGTGCCTAAACCATTTTTTTTACTAATATTGCATGATTTAAAGTAGATTTTACATGTGGGTCTTATATATTGAGAGATTTACTGCACAGTGATTTATGTTCATAAAAGTATGGTTATTTTAGCATGTTTTGAGCTTCAAATCTTGGATCTAATATTGGATTTGACGATTGGCTTTGATATGAATGTGTTGGGGGTGTGCAAAGTGTTGATTAAAGGTTTTACTATTGATTTTCTGTCATGATTTCATCTCTAAATTGCATGCTACTTTACCCCTATTACACCCCCCCGAGGTGTTTGATAAAAAGTCCAGTTATGGTTTCTTGAGGAACTGAAGGTTCAAAGCATGAGATATCATATGTATGATGTTTTAATGATGAAATGAGCTTATGGACATGATGTATATATTTATCTTCTATATAATGTGTTGTATTAGACCATGTCCGGTCTGGGGGGAATAATGGGTCTGGATGACCTGTTGAGGGGTGAGTACCTTGCTACCAGGGTGTGAACAACATCTACCATGTGAGAGGTATGTACCTTTCCACCAGTGTATCTGGGTGTGACGACATCTACCATGTGAGGGGTAAGTACCTTTCCACCAAAGTGTACGAATGTGAACGATATCTATCATGTGAGAGGTAAGTACCTTACCACTAGGGTGTCCGGGTGTGAAAAACATCTCCCATCCAAAGTTGGGATTCTAGCTTGGTTTGTTGTACACATATGATATCTTACATAAGCATTATTTACCTTACCATGTTTTACTTATGCATAGATCATACATGCCATATTGCTATACTATACCTATTATCTAATGTATGCATTTCGACTATGGAGCTTGTTTATTAGTTTATTGCATCTCACATACTTAGTACATTCAAAGCACTAACGCATACTCTTGCCTACATGATATCACCATATAGGAACCATTTCCCAAGTTGATCATCCTCCTCTTCCACGTGGCTAGATGGTGATATCCCATGCTTATTGGTGAGTCCTCTATTTTGGGGAGTCTTGTTTATGTTTCCTCTTATCTATGTGTTGAGACACTACCTTATTTTCTACTTGACTATGAGGGTGAGCCTGGTTTCTTTGTCTTGGCCCCCGCTCTATTTATGTAATTAGAGGTATTGGAGGAGTTATATATTTATGATATGAGCCATGATTCCTTATCTCTTGATGTTGATGTGTTCCAAAGCTTTCCCTTAGCCATAATGCGCTATTCTATTCTACATGTCTTTTATATGCTTCCGCAACAAAGGATGTGTAATGACAAGTTAAGAGGCTTGTTTGGGGTTCTTCTAGGTTCCCCATTCACCGTGTAACATCTAGTCCCTAGTATTAGGTCATGACAAACTTGGTATCAAAGCACTAGGTTGATAGATCCCCGGAGTCAAATACACCCAGCCGATTTAGAGTCCTATTCATGGTTGTGAAGTGCGCTATGACTATGAATAGGAGGCTATGAGTTGTTTTAAGAAATGTTTCCCTGCTTCATGTTCTAAGTCATGTTGTAGAGTTGTGATAAGTTTTTTCCCCAATAAAAATTGTTCTTTTCTATTCTAGATCATGCCTAACACTAGAGGAAGATGAGCCAAACTAACAAGGGGCAACCTACTAATTGTGAGCTCCAGGATGCTCTTACTGTGCTTGCCTAAGTGGTGGCTAACCAAGTCTAACAAGGGGCCCAAGCCCCTCATACTACTACCCTAGGAGCTAGGGTAAGGGACTTTATGAGGATGAATCCTTCGTTTTACCATGGGTCCAAGGAGGATGAGGATCCATAACAGTTTATTAATAAAAACTACAAAATCTTGTCGATCATGGGTGTTGGGCCAAATAAGAAGGCAGAGTTGGCGGCGTACTAGCTCAAGGGGGTGACCCAAATTTTGTTTGATCAACAGATAGGTGAGAAGGCTAATGGCTATGTGGTGCTTTGGGAAGAATTCAAATTGTCCTTCCTTAATTGGTTCTTCCTTCTTGAGCTTGGGGAAGCAAAGTTGGTTGAGTTTATGAACTTGAAACAAGGTAGTATGAGTGCGAGGGATATGCCCTCAAAAAATAATCAACTTTAAAAGTATGCTCCTCACTTGATCGCTGACTGTAGGTCAAGGATGAATAAGTTTATTGTGGGGCTTTCTGACTTGGTAAGTGAAGAATGCTGGTCCGCCTTGTTTATTGGTGACATGGACTTGTCCCGTCAGATAACATATGCTCAGCTAATGGAAGATGAGAAGTTGACAAAGAAGAGGGGTCATAAGGCCAAGAGGGCCTATTTTGAGGGTTGGTTCCACAAGGGTGCTAGATTTCAATAAGGCCAAGGGCCTCCTCATGCTACTAATAGGGGGTTTCCCAATGACTTCACTGGTCCCTAAGGTGTAGGTGTTGTGGCTCCTAATGATATATGTCTAAGGTATGGGAGAAAGCATAGGGGTCCATGTTTGAGGGGTTCCAATGCATGCTATGAATGTGGTGAGCTTAGTCACAAGAGGATAGATTGTCCAAAAGTTCAAGGCAAGGTTCGGTGTGCAAGTACAGTCCCTTTGGTGACATGGAATTCAAGTTGGTGCCCCAAGGCACAACTAGTTTTATGCTCTACATGGGAGGTAAGGGGTTGGTGAGGACCCCGACATTGTTATCAATATGTTGAAAATCTTTGACCTTGAAATATATGTATTGATTGATTTGGGTGCCACCCTTTCCTTTGTTACTCCTTTTGTTGCCAGAAAGTTCCATGTTGAGTCAGAATTGTTGCATGAGTCATATGAGGTGTCACACTCCTATTAGTGCATCTAGTGTTGCTAGAAAAGTGAATAGAAATTTTTCGGTTTACATCTTGCATAAAATCTTACCTTGTGATCTTGTTGAATTAAATATGGTTGATTTTAATGTTATCCTTGGGATGGATTTGTTGCATGCATACTATGCTTGTATTGATTTTAGAACCCACAGGGTCAAGTTTCAATTCCCAAATGAACTCGTCCTAGAGTGGGAGAGTCATCATGTGGTAGTGAGGGGTAGGTTCATCTCATGCATTAAAGCCCATAGGTTAATTTCCAAAGGGTATTTGTATCATCTTGTGAGGGTTAAAGATGTGGAGTCCAAAGTCCCTTCTATTGAGTCGGTCCTGGTTGTAAATGAGTTTCTTGATGTCTTTACAAATGACCTTCCCGATGTACCTCCCAAAAGGGAGATCGATTTTGGCATAGATCTCCTTGACTACACTCAACCTATCTCCATTCCCCCTTACCATATGGCCTCAGTGGAGTTGAAGGAGTTAAAGGATCAATTGGAAGATTTATTGGAGAAGGGATTTATTAGACCTATCCAATCACCTTAGGGTGCACCAGTGTTGTTTGTAAAGAAGAAATATGGGTCATTTAGAATGTGTATTGACTACCGGCAACTCCATAGGATCCCTATATAGAATAGATATCCTCTTCCAAGAATTGATGACTTGTTTGACCAATTGCAAGGGGCTAGTATTTTCTCTAAGATTGATCTTCGGTCTGGGTACCATTAAGTGAGGGTTAGGGAGTGTTATATTCCCAAGATGGCCTTCTATACTAGACTTTAAATTTGTGGTGATGCTTTTGGATTGACTAATGCACAGGCCATCTTCATGGAGCTAATGAATAGGGTATTCAAGCCCTACCTTCATTCCTTTGTTGTGGTTTTTATTGATGATATTTTCATTTATTCACATAGTAGGGAAGAGCATATGGGCCATTCGAGGGTTGTGTTGCAAGTATTGAGGGAGGAGAGATTGTATGCTAAGTATGACGAGTGTGAATTTTGGTTAAAGGAGGTTGCATTCTTGGGTCATATAGTGTCGGGGGATGGTATAAGCGTGCATTACCATCTAGGTAAGGCAAATATTGTGATGGATGCTTTGAGTCGGGTGTGCATGGGTAGCCTAGTTCATATAGATTGTGGGGAAAGTGAGATTCCTAGGGAGGTTCATAGGTTGTCTAGATTGGGGGTGAGGTTGGAAGATATGTGTAATGGTGTTGTTGTAGTTGATAATTCTAAATCTTCTTTTGTTGATCAGGTGATAGCAAAACAAGATCTAGACTCCTCTTTGTTTGAATTGAAGGCCTTAGTGAAAGAGCGCAAAATAGAGGTTTTCGTACAAGGGGGAGATGGGGTCCTTACTTACCAAGGTAGGTTGTGTGTACCATGTGTTGATGGTTTGAGGGAGAAAATTCTTGATGAAACCCACAATTCCTTTTATTCTATCTATCCCGGTTCCACCAAAATGTATAAAGACTTGAGGTATGTGTATTAGTGGGGAGGCATGAAGTGGGACATTACCAAATTTGTTTCCAATTTCCATAGTTGCCAACAAGTAAAAGCCAAACGTCAAAGACCGGGTGGCCTAACCCAAGACACAGAGATTCCTATTTGGAAGTGGGAGGTAATTAACATAGACTTGTGGTAGGGTTGCCCAAGACTAGGAAAGGTTTTGATTCCATATGGGTGGTGGTTGATAGGATGATGAAATCAGCTCACGTTCTACCAGTCAAGACTACATATGGCACTGAAGAGTATGCTAGGTTGTACATCTATGTGTTAGTAAGGTTAGATGGGGTTCCTCCGGGTTCCCCATTTGCTGTGTCACGTCTAGGACCTAGGGTTGGGTCGTTAAAAACTTGGTTCACCCTCATAGTTAATACATACATAAAAGAAAGATATTCTTAGAACATAGTATAAGAGAGTAGTCATTGTCCCCAGAATGGAGGATTCACCAATGGCTAACTTGAATAATCCATCTAGCCATAAGAATAATCAATAGGAGCTCAGGTTCCTGCATGATAACATCATGTAGCCACAGAGTATGCATTAGTAAATTTGAAAGTATTAAGTAAGTGGGATGCAATGTTAGCAAGATATAGGCAACATAATCGAGATGCATGATTGTAAGCAAAGGATAGGTGTAACATCAATATGGCATGTATGCTCAATACTCAAGGTAATACATACTAGTAAATCATGATCAAGGAATATAAACTCAATATGAGAGACATACTCAAACCTTATTATGCCAACCTTAATGAAATGGTCCAAATGACCCTTACTCACCTTATGGCATACCTTTTTTTGGAGAGTATTATCAATACCCCTACCATATGACATAGTCTTTTTCGTAAGTAGTATCATTCTATGAACACACCATCTTGTGTTTTGAGGGTCGATGGAGGTGACATTGTAAGTAGAATCAGCTGGCTATGGAGAAGCATTCTCTTCTGGATGATTCTGAGACACTTTAAGGGAAACAGAATCAGGAGTGGAGTCATAATAATTTGACCCGTCTTCTTTACCCTCCTCATTCGACTGGGAGGAGCTATCCATTTCCATTGGTATTCTGGTTGAGTGTGATCATGTCAATAGCACATTAGACTTAGGGTCAAGGTGCACATTCATCTCTTCAATTATTGCTCCTCCTCGGAGGACTCATCCCTTAGCCAATGACCAGAAATAAATGCAGCACCTCTTCGACCTCTTGAAGACAATGTTTTTGAAAAATTGTCAACATACTAAAGCATGAGTCTCATGATGTTTTGCTTAAATCAAACAAGTAACAACTGAAACAATCAAACAAGAACATTAAGATTACTTAATTAAAAACAGACTGAACCAGGTGCAGGGCTGCAAATAGAGGTACAAGTACGTCTCATAGAGAGGCCCACGAGTCGTATTTAAGCCTCGTTAAACTAAGAACAATAGATAAAAAAATGCAATCTATAATCAGGTACAAGTCACAGGTACGACTCATAGGATTATTACCTATGAGTCGTAGTCTTCACTCATATCTCATTTCAGAGACATTTTGAGAATTTAGATCTGGGCCACAAGACTATTACTATGACTCTTAAAAGGTACTACGAATCGTAGGCAATCTCACATAGAAGAGTTTAGGAATCATAGATGACTGTTGCCTTCTATAAATGGCCACTACGACTTATAGAGAAACCTACGACTCATAGTGAGTCTTCATAGCAGAAAATAGAGAGCCTATAGGGTGTCTCTAAACTTTACATGAAGACTAAAAACAAATCAAGAAAGCATCTAGGGTAACAAGCACAAAGGCATAGGCGATATAGTAGTATACACAAGTACCCTTCATTACCAAATGTTTCAAAAAAGCATTAATTTTTCCTTAGCAGTTCAAAATTACTCTAAGATTATCAACATTAATGCACACTAAAGAGAAAACTATAACCCTTCAACCCAACAATTTTAGTCCCATGTGATCTTCATAATAAACCATAAAATACTCAACAAAAGCACATGGTCACAACATTAGATATCAAAATCACCAGACAAGGATAGAATTCAAGACTCGACCTTTTACAAAGACATAAACAATTGTATACCACATTCTTCTTACTATCACAGATACTTTTACATAGTTATGCTAATCATGATCCTTAGGCCTTCATTCACTCATCCATATGACAAGGATTTTTTAGATACAAACCAAAGTTAACCATGAGAACTTACCAGATGAATGCAAGATTGTATGATGAGAAGAAGAAAAGCTGAAAGAGTTCTTGGTGTACAATTCACTTGTTGGAGAATTTTAGTGGGTGAAAGATGTAAAGATAAATGAAATAGTGAAAGTGAATGATAGGGAGAGTTATAAACTAAAAGGGGACACTTCATGAAGGGACATGAAGAGCCAAGAGACATTAGTCTCTTAATATTCAAATGGTTTTCCCTTTAAAATTCTGCCGATTGGTCTTAAGAGATCCTGACTACAAGTTGTATAAAGTCGTATGACTCATAGGTCACGATTTTGTAGCAAACCCAACACTTATAAAAATTATGACTTCATACCTAAGCACTACGAACCCTACTTATGACTCGTAGGGGACCTTACGAATCATAAGGTTGGCTCGCAGTGTTTGTCTCAGCTTCTTGTGCTCATTGTTTCTCTCTACGAGCATGACTATGAGTCCTAGTATTCACTATGATTCATAGGCCTTCTCATAGAAGCTGCATCCAAGCATAATCTTTCCATTCTTCAGTTCTTAGTTTGTTCCTGCAACCTATTACTTGAAGTGCACCAAACTGTAAGTTGACACAACTGGTTCAATGTCTCAGCAGTCTCAACAAAATATTAACTACCACTAAATAGGATACAAAAAAAAAATGTCTCAAGATAAATTTAAATACAAAAGATGTTTGGTTTGCCTCCCAAGAAGCGCCTTTTTAACATCCTTGCTCGACTTTGCCTTTAGAATAATCAGAGTTCTTCATGTGTACCACCGCTGCTCCTTCTACTATTTCTTTGTTCATCTTGCACTGTATCTTATTACTGAGCTAGATACTTTATCCTATCACCAAGACTTTGCATTGATATAGTTTGTTGTTCCACCTTGTAGTTACATTTGAGAACATCAAACTTTGTTTTTCGCGATATCATCTTGCTCATTAACCTTGGTTAGGACTTGTTCAAGCATATGCTCAGTCCTAATCAACTTATTGGTTATGTAATACTAGTGCAGTAACCTCATCCAATGTGCACCATTTTCGCTTTTAAGTTTACTTGAGGCTCCCTTTAGCGCACTGCTGGATGGTCTAGCTTGTCCGTACTTTCCGTGATATCATTAAATGGTCATCTTATGATCTCCCAATAGTCCCCTCCAAATAATGTGTCAGCCTATTCTTGTTGCTCAGAGGATAATGCTCGGTAGAAGCTAGCTGCCAATTCATCATCTATTAGACCATTCTAATTTGCTGCCAAGCACTACTTGTACTACCAAAGGTTCCCCTGGCACTCTTTTGAAATTACAAATGTTAATCTGCAGCTTTTTCTTGTTGGACTTCTTATAGAAGTTCATGAGGAAGACTCTCTGTACTTTCCTTCAGTTAGAGAAAACATTATGTGGGATAATTGACCACCATTTTACAGCTTCACTCAGGAGAGTCATGGGGAATACCTAATGTGCCATGGCCTCCCAAGCAGGATGTCTTATTCAAAGGACTCCCCTCAATGTTTGAATGAACTTTTGTAGATGGATTTGGGGATCTTCTAACTCGTTCCCATAAAATATAGCTCACCTCTACAAAGTTTCCAACTTGCCATTTGCAATGTTGAACTTTTGTTCAGTCATAGTGCCAGCCAACCTGCACCAAAAATCAACTAAATAAAACAAACCAAAAAAGTAAAATATAGGAGAGTTTAGAAATCAACACCAGAACTAACTAATAGTGAAATCAAATCAAAACCTAGCTGTAATCCCCGACAACGGTGCCATAATTTTATGATAACAACATCTGATGTTCATGCTCCAATAAGAAAGTGATCATTGTTAGTAATTAACCTAACCAAAGGTTAGGGTCAAATCCTCAAGGAATACAGAGCTTGACCAAAATACTTCGCTACTAATCATTTCAAGCATCAATAACTAAAATCTCAAAATGAGGAGGGGGGTTGTGATTTAAAAAAATAAATAAAACAAACACTAAATATAATGTGATGAAACACTCAATTTTGGGGATAACTTGGGAATTGTGTTCCCTATGGTTCGTCGACTCGCTTACTCTAGTTAACATAACTACAATTGGTAATTTGCATGTAGGACGGTAACTTAGCTTCTTCCAAGGTGAAGGTCAAATTTCACCATGGCACTTTGTCAGCAACCATGGCATGCCAACTAACTGTTAGCTATTTTCCCAGTCAACCTCCCCTTGGTTAGGTTTGGTTGATTAGAAGAGAACACATCAATTGAATTCTGTCATCTATTTCTATTTTCCTATTCATCACTACCTTGGTCGGGATCGTGATAGTAGGCGGGGTTTGGTGTTGGCCACCACCAAACATCAATCATAATGAAGGGAAATAGATAACACATGCAAGATCCTAATCATAGAATTGAAATAAACCTAGGTTATTTCTAGTCAACTACCCCATGGTTCCCACAACCCCAAGTTGTTTGTGGTTAGCTACTCATGGCTAAGACAAAACAAGCAAAAATGCACATATAAGATATAATGAGAGTTTTACCAAGAATAATGAAGAAAATAGGCAACATAAGTTGCACACCTACAAGCTTGATTGATCAACAATGAGTACAAGGTAGAATTTGCAATTCCAAAAATATTTTTTCCTAGAGAGAACAATAAACCACTCTAAAAAACTAAGAAAAGATTCAAAATGTGATTATAGATTGTCTACTAGTCAAACTCTCTTCTAAAAACCTAACTTAAACTATATGTAGTATTTACAAAATAATCCTATAATTTAAACAAAAAGACAACTGACAGTTATAAGTCTCGCAGTTACAACTCATAGGAAGACCTACGAGTTGTAATTGGGGTCTTGTATTAGATTATTGGTATCTTGGACTAAATTGTTATGACCCATAGGTATGAGTCGTTACTTGAGTTAAGACTCATATGTTCCTCTCGTAGCCTTGGCCTTCAATTTTTTGTCCAACATCTTGGCACTCTGATTCTTAGTACGAGTCCACCTATATAAGTCGTAGTGAGGCTTACGACTTGTATAATGGCCTTGTAAAGGTGACCTCCACTTAGCAGATTTCTGAATTTTTAGTCTCTAATTCTTGCGACAACACCACCTTATGACCCATAGCTTGGGCTACGATTCGTAAGTATGCTAGTATGTCCTAAGCTTCAGCAAAATCTGCAACTTTTCCTCAAACTCATGCCAACCTAACTTTTCTGCAAGATTAATATAAAAATACATCAAAACCATAAACAGTCGCTTTAAGAACTCATAAAATCCCTTATCTCAGGCACCAATTGTGCTGTATTTTGATAGCACATCAATAATATCCTAAACATTTCTCAATACTCACTCAGAAACTTAGTCATATTTTCACTCCCCAAACTCAAGTCCCAAACTCTCATCTCAAGCTAAGGTTCTCCTTCAAGGTTCTTCTTCAAGGTTCAAGTCTCCATCTCCAATCTTCACCAAGTTCATCTCTAAGCTAAGGTATGTGGGTTTCTTTCGTGGGTTCCTTTAACCCATGATACCCAAGCCTCTTTTTACTTAAATTGCATGATTTAAAGTTGATTTACAAATGTGTCTTGCTTAGGATGAAATTCATTGCACAATATTTTAAAGCTATGTAAAGTTGTAACTATTTTGCTATGTTTTGAGTTATAAATCTTTGATCTATTATAAGATTTGATGAGGGGTTTTGATGAATATTGCTTGAGAGTGTTATAACATGTTTACTGATGGTTTTACAGTGGATTTTCTTTCATTATCTTATCTCTATATTTCATGGTTTTATACTACCATTATACACCCTCCAAGTGTTTGATAAAATGCCCGGATGTTATTTCTTGAGGAGTTGAAGGTCCAAAGCATGAGATATGATATGAATAACTATATAATGATGAAATGAGCTTATGTATAAGATATATTCTATATAAAGTGTTGAATTAGATCATGCCCAATCCAGGGGGACTAAGAACCCAAATAACCTAGATTAGTGTTTGCACTCATTAACCCAGGGAAGGGTTAGTACTTCTCCACCTGGTGATGAGGCATCATCATCACTAACATAGATAGGGGTTTGTACTCACCAACCTAGGGAAGGACTTGTAATTCTCCACCTTTATGATGGGCCAGCATTATCACTAACCTAGATGAGAGTTCGTACTCATCCACCTAAGTGATTGGGTAGTATCATCACTAACCTACCAAAGGGTTGTACATTTGGAAATCTAGATTAGTCTCTTCTATACATAAGATATTCTATATGAGCATGAATTGCTTAAGCGTGTTTTACTTATGCATTGATCATACATGTCATATTATTATAGTATGCCTATTGCCAATTATTATGTATTTTGATTATGATGCTTCAATCTTGTTTGCATTACATCCTACATACATAGTACATTCAAACATACTAACGCATATGCTCTATATGGTGTTACCATATATGAACCGATGCCCAAGTTGATCCTCCTCCTCCATATGGCTTGTTTGGTGCTATTCAAGCTAATTGGTATGTCCTCCACTTTGGGGACCTTAGTCTATGTTTCTCTTATTATATATTGAGACATTCTTCTTTATTGTCTATTTTGACTATGAAGGTGAGCCCAGTTACTTTCTCTTGTCCCTGCTCTTATCTATGTATAGAGGTATTTTTGTTGGACATATTTTATATCTATGATATCCACTTGACTCTTGTCTCTTGACTACGATGGTGTGGAAGTGTTTTCCCTTAGCCCCAGTTTCCCCATTCTTTTATCTCTTGATGCTTGATTTATTGCTTCCACGACCAAGGATGTGTAATGATGCTCTAAGAGGCTTGCTTGGGGTCTCTTCAGATTCTCTTTGCACCGTGTCATGTCTAGGACCTAGGCTTGGGTCGTGATAACATACACTATGTCAAAAATTACATCTTCATTGGCAATTACTTCTGCAAAGAAACTTTACTCCTCCTAATACCCATCTTGATGTGAAAGATCCCATGGAAAGTTTCTTGAGGATAATTTAGAAACATTGTGAGAAAAAGCTAGGATAGACTTCATTACTTCTTTAGAATTTGAAAGTCAAGATATTGGAGAGGTGCTCTTAAAAGTTGAGTATTCCACTTGCCTCACAACCTCAAAGTAAGAGGCTCAAGTCCTCTAAGGAATATAAGAAAGAAGTAGGTTGTACTTCTACTGATGTGGAGAGACACCGCTTAATTTTTCCATCTATAAAGTGAGCTATTTTTGAGACAAGTAAAAGTAGCAATGAAGATCAATGTTGGAAGAGGAAAAAACATGAATCAACTAATACTGAAGTTGTTGAGTTGGAGATTGTTGAAGCGTAAGGCATCAATAGTCCTTCAAAAACATTAGTCATTCAGAGTGAAAAGTTTTTTTGTTTGACCACAAATCTCTTATTTTTAATTTATTGTTAAGTAATTTGCTAACTTTCTTTCCTCCTTATTTTTTTGTATAGGCAAACACTGTTGACCATCCAAAAGAATCACTATGTGAGAGGCTGTAAATTAGTGATGAGTTTGTTGTAACATCAGAATATGAGGCAGAGTCAACTTTAGCTATTGAATAAGGAAAAAATACCTCATCCACTTCTCATGATCAATCTTTAAAAGGGTTGACGTCTAATTCAAATGGTACTCCTCCAGTCTTTTCCTAGCCAAATGGAGCTAAGTCTATTTTTGAAGGAAAAAATGTTCCACCCACAAAGAAGTACACCTTGGGCCTTTGGGAAGAGATTTATAACAAACTTACCGAAACTTCTCTAGACTCAATTTCTTATTGACAAAAAAGAAATTTGCGAGATTCTCCAAGAGATGAGCGAGATACGTTTCATAAATCTTTTATCCTAGGAGCATCTAAAAGATTTTTTTTTTCACATTTACTATCTCCTGTGATCATCAACACTCTAATTTACTAACAAGATGCTTGAAAAAAAGATGTTGGAGTTGCTTTCCAAGGCCAAGGAGGGACTTTAATTACTCAGAGAAGAGGAGGCTGAGAAGGCTAAACATGCTTATTCTAAAAGAAAATCATTAAGGAAGGTCTTGCAAAAGTTAACAACTCTACAAGTGGCATAAGATGAACTTGAAGTTGTTGTAGATGTTTCCAAGAAGGAGATTGAAGAGGTCCGAACCTAGATTTTAGCTGTAGAGATATGGTGTCCTCTTATGACAACATGGACTTAATGAAGACTGATAATTCGACTTGCCTAGAACGTAAGAGTGAGTGCTTAGAGGCTAGATGTCAAGATTTGATCTACTATAAATTAAGTTTAGATTAGTCTCTTCTTTTACTTCCATCATTTAATTTACTTTTTCTAGAGTAAGATTGATGTGTTGGACGATTTTAGAGCAATACATGTTTTCTCTTTTTGCAGTCTTCTATCTTGCATTTTATGGTTCTAACTTGAATTTGCTCCCATATTTTCTTTTGTTGCAAGCCTTCATAATTCAAATGTAATCCAAGTTTGGCACACTTACAAGAATGAAAATAATGTAAGTCCCTTCTCTTTTGAAGTTTGTGCATTCGCCAATTTTAACTTGTAAACTATATGGAACTTAATGCTTTGATCTATAAACTCATGAGGTCTTAAGGACATTGTCACAATCCAAGTCTCGAGCCTAGTCATATCATGTCTAATGATATCTCCAAGGGAACCTCATACAAGCCTTCTTAGCATATCATAAGCATTGAAGGTAAATAAGGATAGAACATCATAAGTGGAAGTTGATCACAGGATAGACATAAGTATAGAGTCATAGACAACACATGGATCATAAAGAATAATAAAATACAATATGTTCAATAATGCCTCTAAGACAAGAACATAGATTGGGGATCAGAGAGGTCCTGGATGACCCTTAACATAAAGTAAATACTATCTCAAGTACTTAACATAAGGTAGAACTAATAGGATCCATCATCAAAGCATGAGGACTCATCCAATCCTGATATACAAGTAGCCTGGATCTAGCCAAAATGATAAGGGGGATGGTCACCTGCACCTACATTGTAATATAATTCAGGCATAGAGTATCCATTAGTACTTTTGATTGTACTAAGTACGCAGGAATGCAATACAATACAGGTGTATAGTCATTCTTAGTAGAAATTCTCATGAGTCATTATAAGTCATGAAACCTCATACTTGTAGCCATCATCTTGAAAATGTCATGATCTCATAATTCCAACATCATACATGTAATGCATTTTGTATTAGGGACCTAGTTTACCTTTTTAAAATCTTGAATCTCCCATTAGTATCTTAAGTCAACCTTGAGGTCCTAGATTCCCCTCTATGGTCTTAAGTTGCCTTTCAGAATCCTTATTCTCCCCGTTAGGATCCTATTCCAACCCCAAGTTCCTAGATCCCCTTCTTATAACATACTAGAGTCTTAGGTTGCCTTTTTGAAAGCCTGAATCTCCCTTAGGGACCCCAGGTCAATCCTTAAGTTCCTAAATCCCTTTCTCATAGCATATTGCCTTTTCAAATTCCTGAATCTCCTCTTAGGGACCCCATGTAAATCCTTAAGTGCCTAAATTCATATTTATATTCATATCATATTCATCATCATGTCAAAATTATAATAATGCTCACAATTGTAGTCATGTAAAAATCATATTGATGTTCATAAACATATTCATATTGATAGTCAAAATCTCATGTGAAAGCCTTGTACATGCATGATCATATGATGACAAATAATAGTAAAGCATTGCTACATTAGCATCAAGTTCAAATCACGATAATTGAATAGAAACATGCATAATCCTTGAATATAAAAGCATTTAAATCACAGTTTAAGTTACCCATGCATAATTTCTTAGTCATCAAGTCATAGTACAAGAAATATCATAAAAACCATGCAAACCAAGAGAATTCAACTTAATTAATAATATTTCATAGTTTTATATAGCCCATATAATAATAATAACTATTGGAAAACCAAATAATGAAAAACTTAAGCGATCATAACTTGAAAATATAGCCCATATAATAATAATAACTATTGGAAAACCAAATAATGAAAAACTTAAGCGATCATAACTTGAAAATACATGAATTAGATGGAAATTAGTTTGGGCTCCATGACTGAAAGGAGATCATCAATGAATCCCATATACCTACCCTTGAATTGAAGAATTTGAGGGTAATTAGGTTTGAAACTTGAAGACCTTGATAAATCCTTGATTGAGCTTGAATGAGCAATTTGAGAGTATTTTTGGTGAGTGAATTTGAGAGACATAAGTTTTAAGAAGCATGGAAGTGTTTGAATAGGCTAGGAATTTAATTATGAGGGTACAAGGGTCTATAAACATCCAATATAAAGCTTAGGATCTTGAGAAAATACCAATTTACCCCTCACATAAACACCCATGGATGACTGGGTAATACACCACCATGACGCACCCATTGTAGCTGTGGTGCACCATACCCTATGGTGGGATTCTTGGTGTGCAGCCTTAGGGAAAACAAAGGAGTCCAAGTGGAGAGTGATAACCATGGAGGATACCACGGCCCGTGGTGTGCACCATGAGCCTTGGTGGGAACCCTGAGCCAAACACTTTATGAAACACATTTTAAAGCATATTTTAGGTCTTACGAGTCTGAGTCCTTACATCATCTTCTCCTAGGGGCCATTCGTCCTCGAAAGAGCAAAATTAGCTTGAATAGATCTAAACTAACATGAAATAGCTCAACATGAGTGGATGTGTAGTATATGCCAGGTTATGTTATATCTGGATGGTTTTACTGAGTATGTGTTATATATGACATTGTTGGATTATAATCTATCACGATCGGATTTTTAGGTCATGATGACATCTGTTACATCTCAACCACATAGTCATATATATATTAGCATACATAACCAGGAGGAATCTTATATATATAAGGCAACAATAAAGTATAGGGCCAATGTCTGAATACACAAGATGGCCACCAAACTAGAAGGAGATTGGAAAACGTCTAGCACTGCGGATGCTCACCAATGTCTCCTAAACCCTTCACTTAGCAACTATGGCTACCTAGACCTACACCATGGGAAGATCAGAAATATAAAGGTAAGTAAAGATAATAGGCACAAAGTAGGTCTAATTGGCTGACTGAGTGAAATACTATAAACATAGGATTGTCAAATATAGAGATCTATTACAAAACTAGAAATTAGAACCCGAGCTAACAATAAGTGTATAGTAATATCATCGTATCCCAATGGCTAGAATCAAGTAATGTATCATATTCCAACTGACTAAAAATAGCAGAAACCAAACTCTTAGTATCACATGGTCGAGGGGTTAGATTACGTATGGGTATATGGCCTAATATCTATCCCCCTATGCCCTCTAAGTAACTATAAGCTTCGATAGTACAACTATAGATAATCAGGGTGTCAAATAGTGCTTTAGTGGAACCCGCGAAGAATAATATAACCCTTTTAATATAAAGGTCACCTATTCTAAGTATCATTTCATGTCAAGATGTGACACCCGACCCTATGCCTAAATATATAACAGTAGGATAAAGAATCCCCCTAATCATGGTGGTATAAGTTAACCGATCATGGAATGTATATCGTGTTAGGTTATGACACTTGTTCGTGAAGTATATATCCTGTTAGGTTGGGTCACCTGATCTTGTAGTGTAACTATGTGGCTCTATGCATAGAAACTCTAGGGCAGCATAGACGTAAGCCTAATGTAAGGCTCAAAGAGAACAGATAATCAAAGGCGTGTCACTTATCCAGAACAATACAAGAACGTAGCTGATATAAGTGATAGTAGCCAAGGCAACTATGTGCTGGCCTACTGGTAATGTTACAGCCTCAAGAACACGAGGGTAGTCCTATGGACTGAGTCATACAATCCATATCTAACCCACAAATAGTCCTATGAATCTCGTACGATATCGCATACATCTCCTAAACTGATTTACATCCCTATTTCTAATCACTAGCAGTTCAGTATTATCATTTCTCGTATCAAGAGCCATAGTGTCTAGTCAGAAACACAATAACATTCCTCAGAGTATAATATGCTTCCGGTATCAAGTAAGTATAACAAGTGTACAATGGCTAACAATAGCTATATATAGAGGCATATATGTCATAACATAGTATACTATCATGTTTAACCAGGGTACATATACCACAATATAGTTAGCCACAAGTGCTTAGAATAAATATAGACAGTCATACTATATCATAGATATCTAGAACAACCACGCTAATAGAGTCCTATCAACACCGGAACAAGTCCACAGTATTGTATATAGTCAGCAATTAGCTTCACAAGCTATCATATATCAGTAACATCAGGCTACCCATGTATACACACAAGAGTTAAGCTCAGTATACATACTTGTTTCCTGGCATTAGCACATATAAATCCTTTACATGGCCCTCTCATAGTTTAACAGTGCCAATACTTATCTAACATAGAAGCTACAACTAATAGAGTCATTAATACAGTGATTACCATCCCACATCACCATATATATATATCATATATTTAGTAACAACAATGATATATAATACATACTCAGTAAAACCAGCCCATAGACAGCCTATCTACATATTTTAGCTCTACATCCACACATTTCAGCTCAGTCGAAGGGTTAAAGAAGCCTAGCCTACCAGAAAGGTGGTCTCTCATATTTGGATCAATCCACTCAAGCTTTTTCTATCCTAGTTGCCTCCTGACACTGCTCAACTATCAAAATATAAGTCACAAGATCATTACGACTGATTCGTCCATAAAATCCCTAGATTAGACAAAATAATCTAAATCACATCTAAAATAGGAAAAGTAGGGCCCATGCCCAAAATCTTAAACAAACACCCTTAAAATGATCCCCACATCAACCTCAGTCTATCTCCAGTAATTGAGCCAAAAAGGAGCCTAGAGGATCGAGAAATGGCTAAGAAATGAGGTTACAGCTCTTGTCGAAGAATATTTATATATAAGATTTTTCGATCAAATTCCATAAGTATCTAAACATACCACAACATTCCTATTGAAAAATAGACAACTTAGATCTAAATTTCACTTAATTTTGATGAGAAATAACCAAGATATCACAATGTAAAGTTTTTACATATTTCTAATACATAATAAGAAATGAGAATTTTACCTCAAAAACTATGCCAAAACATAATTCCAACAGCTCCAGGGCATTTCTCATGAAAATTCATACAATGTAGCCTTTTGAATGGCTAAAAATAGAGTTTCGAAATGAAAGTTATCATTTTATGAAATTTTGCCCTTGGCTATTCATAGGTTGGCACCAAATTACCGCTTGCATTACGCTAACGCGGCCGCTTGGCCATAAATACTGGGCTGGCACATGCCAAGCCTCTATGTACGCAGGCCTTGGTGTCATGAATGCGGGGTTGTGGTAGTTGTGCTCTCCATGAATGCAGAGGGTTGTCCTTCTACTATTTGCACCAGCTCACCTAAAAGCTTTCCTCGAGCATTCTCAGTCTATTCAATGTCCATTTTTATGCAAACAAATAGTCCAAACACATAGATTTTGGTGTTATGGATCCAATAGTGTGGTCAGAATTTTGAACAGAGCTTTCGACATTAAACTAAGGGTCCTACTTCTTTCTAGCTAATTTTACATAAAAGAACTGAGGAGGCTAAAACACACCCAGAAGTCCCCTCCATCCAACGAAAGATTGTTTTAGGCTATATTCGATGTTTTGTAGCTGACCACGCCATCAGATTCCCATTTTAAGCACATTTAGATAAGTTTTTACAGAAATCACCTTTAGACTTTTTATTAAATTGATTTTACATTTTATGACTTACACCCACATTAGGATCCCCAAACCTTAGACCAACCATGCTTCTACCCTAATTCGATCATTCTAAAACACATGTAACCGTTAGAATTCTATTTAGCAGTTGTTTACTAGGGTTTTACCAGAAAACTCATTTTTATAATTATAACTTCCCTTTGACTCAAAAATCCACATAAATCACAACTAACTCAACCAATAACCATCCTAACAATCCATAGAAGTCACAAATGGTCTGAGGTTTTCATACACATGCTTAAATCAAGAGAATAATCCCAGAAACACAAAAATAGGGTCATTACAACATCCATCACCAATAAGATATTTGTTTGCACAAGCAAAAAATAAAGGCACACCTGATGGCTCAAATAGGATGTGGTACTACCCTAACAGCTCTGCTTCCATCTTCTAGGTACCTTAACCATCGGTATAATCCTTGATTGCAACTGTCTAGTTTCCCTAGCTAAAATAATCATAAGCTCCTCAATAAATGTTAGATGGTCATGTAACTCAACAAAATCATACTGAAGCATATGTGACTCATTTGGGATTTACCAGTATGACATCAACACATAGAAGATGGGGTGTACAGTAGAATAAGCTGGAGGTAGGCTAACTCATATGCAACCACCCCAATCTATCTTAAAATCTAAAAAGGCCTAATATACCAAGGTCTAAGCTTTCCTCGTGGACCTAACTAGATGACCTCTTTTAAGGGGGACACCCTTAGGAACACTCTGCTCCAACCTCAAACTATAACAATCGACGTCTATAGTTCATACCAGACCCTATCTAATGCATCTTGTAATAAATTTGTACTTTTGTAAGGATCCAAACATTATATGACTAATGGATCATGGAAAGTTGGTTCTCAAAAGTTTTGGACCAAGGTGACATTTCAGGGTAGCCCCTATGGGTCATGTGAAGGTAAACAGACTGTGTAGAGGTGCCTTGAGGTGGATTGTCGGTTTTTGTGTAGAGTGTTGGATTTTATGTGGAGCTTAAGACCAAGATTCACCTCACATAAACACTATAGACCGTGTGAGGCTTCATAGGCTATGTGCTGGACCATATGGAGGACCTGGGCCTTGAAAATCAACATTTTTTCCAATGAACTTCACACATGGACCTCTCAAAGACTGTATAGCCTTTCAAGTCCGTGAGGTCTTCTGTATGAAAGTTAGAGAGAAAATTTTCTAGATATTAGATTACCGTCTCGAAACTTTATCGTCAAATAATTTTCTAAGTGAACCTTTCTTGGAGGCCATACAACTTGTCGGACCTCTCATGGGCCATAAAGCCCTCTGTATGGGTGTTGGCATAAAATTTTCTAACTATGGAACTTTATTAGCTAATCTTTTCAGATGAACTAATAGAAGGATCAACTTTAAATGGTCATATCTCTCGATACAAAACAAACAAGATAGCTACAACTATCAAATTGAAGCACTTTTAATTAGTTCTCCCATGCATCTAGTTTCACCTAATTTCGAGTTCGGAGCAAGAAGTTACACCCATTTTCAGAAAGCTCATCCGTGCAATGTTTTCTATGATATGGCTATGTGTGGCTTCATGTGAGGGGCCACAATCTGTGTGACATTGTACGGACTGTGAGACCTTTTCATGAGACCCCTAGCAATAAATTCTATTCTGCTTCATTAATGAACTTTTTGTAATTATGGCTACTCTTGAGGGGATTTTGTGACTTCCTATGCTATACTAAGATATTCAAATGACCTAAACTCTTCTCCTCTCATTCAAATTCGTTCTCACACTTTGAATTATATTCAACTCTCTTAAGAACTCCTCTAAAAGACTCTAGTGGAGAATTAGTTTGTGATTCAAGGAAGGGCTTCAATCTTCATCAAAATCTTCTTGTTCCTTGTTGGTGAACTTAGGTATGTGGAATTGATTCTTAGTCTATTTCAACCAAGAAGACCCAAACTCTTTCTACACTTGATTTATGAAATTTTTGCGTACTTTAAATATAAGTTTTGAAGATTATTGTTTATTAAATTCAATAGAAGTATGGGATGTGCTTCTTGATTTTAAACTAATTTAGCCCTATTAAGACTTGAATATGCATTTTCCCTATAAAGTTTGATTGAAGCATGGGCAATGTAAATTGTGATTTGAATGTTGATTTTACTTATGGGTTTACTTGAATTTCATATTGAAATATTTATTTAAGATTAAATCTCTATTGCTCATTTCTATTCATATATATGGAATATGCATTCATGAGCGTTGGATTTTATAAATTATCGGTGATTTAAGGGCACATCTATTTTATGAAAATGATTTCAGTGAGTTAAGCTCACATATATGGTTATGACAAGAATGTGATAACATAAATATCTATTGTTATTGGCTCTTGGAGCATATTGGGTATTTGCACCATATTGTTAAGTGAATGAGCTATTCCTATGTAGGAAAAGTATGGATTGAAATGTGATTTGAATTTTGAGCCCAAGTGTAAATGTTTATAAAGAATGTTTGGCTTTTAAGCCTAAGTGCACATTGAAATGATTTGAAATGACTATTTTTTCTTTTGAAAGCATGTATATGTAAAAGTATTTCTATAGGATGTTAACTTAGCATCGAATGGATTGAGTGTGTCTGGCTATCCTCAAGGATCCTCTCCCATACCTTGAACTATTTGTCATCATAGTTATATAGTATCCATTACCTCAATGACTAGGTTGTAAGGAATAGTTACACACTGATATGATATGATATTAAATGAAATGGAAATCCTTCTGAAATGACCAGGTCATAAAGAAGGTGCCTATCACACTGAAATGATCAGGTCGTAAGGTGTAGTACAGATTACCTCTAACCAGTAATCTTCTCTCATCGGATGGGACATCAACATTGGGAAAATTCATATAATAGCTTGAATGAATTTGCGGTGTCGATTATAGTCCCATTCGCACTATATATGAGCATTATGGCATTTTAGGCATCATGACTTTTATGGCATATTATTATACTGCTTTTCTTTGATATATATATATATATCTTTGTATATTATATGCCTTTGTCATCTATCATTGAATGCAGGTTTAACAACTGCATATGCATTGCATGGCTATATACTTAGTATATTCAAACATACTAACACATATTCTTTCCTACATGATCTAATGATGTAGGGACCGGAGACTACCTTCATCTACCATTTGATGTCTAGATCGTATTTGAAAAAGTGTTTTGGTGATTCTAAGAACAAACCACTACTATCTACCCTATGTTACTTCAATTTTATTATTTACTTTGAGTGTGAGCCCGGAAAATGTCTTGCCCCATCCTATCCTATGACTAGAGGAATTATTGGATATGTTGTATGCTTTTGTCAGATCTATGTATTATGTGTTTTATTTGGATCTTATGACTATAGTTATTTGTTGGGTATGGCTATTATGTATTGATTATGGGAATTGTCATAAGTCTGTATGTTTTGATGTGGAAATATGGAAGATCCTAAGTCCCGTATAGACCTCGTAGAGTGAGTCATACTTACTTGCCCCTTAGTTTTTATGTGGTAGGTGTTATATGAATCCATGTTAATTTCCTACCCTATGACATCTCCATAGCATGATTCCTACTTGCTCGTCCCATATGACGATGTGTTTACTATTTATCTATACGCTTCCAAATCGATGATGTGAATATGGATACTTTTGGCCTGCTAGGAGACTCTCAGGTTTCTATTCGTCATATCACTCCTACACCCTAGGTCTGGATCCTGACTGAGATAGTATAGAGCACCTAGTTTATAAATAGTCCTAGGAGTCAACCGTGCTGTGTCAAGTAGAGTCTTCTTCTTGGGTATGAAGCATACCACATTATGGGTAGGAAGCTCTAAGGCATTTTAGGAAATGTTCCATTTTTTCATGATTCATATCATGCCATGAAGAGTGTTTTAAGATATCCTATTTAGGTCCCTCCCTAGAGAGAGTTATTTTTGACCTATAATGTAATCCAAGCAAGGAAAATATTGTAGTTGATCTTATAGATAAGGACAAAAGAGAGTTGGTGAAGGATGTGAATCATTTGATAGGATTGGGGAATTGGGTATTATGAATCTAATGATGGTTTCATTCATGTTCAGAATGACGCTAAATCTTCTATGGTTGTTGATGTCAAGGCAAAGCAAGACTTAGACCCTCATTGGTTGGGTTGAAGAGTTTGGTTGCAGAAAATAAGATAGAGGTTTTCTCCAAGGGGTAGATTATGTAATTCAATACCAAGAACAATTATGTGTTCCGACGTTGATGTTCTAGAGATATGATCATGAGTAAATCCCATAACACTCCATACATCTAGGATTTACCAAAATATATCGGGACTTGAGGGAAGTGTATTGGTGGCATGGTATGAAGAAGGACATAGCTAAGATTGTATCGGAATGCTCTAATTGCCAACAAGGGAAGGTGCCCAATTGTTTAGCCCAAAGCATTCAAATCCCTAATTGAAATGATAGAATGAGAAGTTGACTTTGTTATTTCATTTGCCTGTACCAAAAGCAATTTGACTCTATATGGGTAATTGTTGGAAGAATGATCAAATCAGCTTCATGTCGATTGAGACTACGTTAAATGTTAAGAATAATGCCAAGTTATACATTTGGGAATTGGTTAGACTGAACAATGTGCCTACTTTTACGATTTTGAATTATGGTACACAATTTAATTCTCACTTTCGAAATTATTTCAAAAAGGGGCTTGGAACCAAGGTTAAGTTAAGTACCGCTTTTCATCCTCAAATCAAAAAGACAATATAAACCTTGGAGGACGTATTGAGGACTTATGTGTTATAATTTAATGGAAATTAGGGTGATCATCTACCACTTATTGAGTTTGCTTATAACAATAAATTTTATAATAACATTGTTATAACACCATTTAGGGCTTTATATGGTAGAAGGTATAGGTCTCTTATGGGTCGCTTAAGTTAGATGAGATGGCTTTAATAGGCCTAGATTTAGTGTTAGAGCCTATGGAAAAAGTGAAATTGATTAGGGAAAAGTCAAAGACAGCTCAAAGTCATCAAAAGTCTTATTCGGATGGCAGAAATAGGGATCTTGAGTTTCTTGTCAGTGATAGGGTGTATCTGAAGATTTCTCCTATGAAAGGTGTAATGCATTTTCATAAAAAATGGCAAATTAAGTCCCCAGTATGTAGGTCCTCATGAGATTGTTGAGCCGATTGAAAATATGGCCTATAGATTTGATTTGCCTCTGGATTTAAGTTCTATTCATTTAGTTTTCCATGTGTTTGTGTTGAGGAGATTGATTGGTGATCCTAGTGCAATTATGCCTTTAGAAGGTGTTGAGTTGGAAGAGAACTTACGTTATAAGGAAGTATCGGTTGAAATCATGTATAGGCAAGTAAAGTGACTTCACAACAAGGTTATGGCTTTAGTTAAGGATCTTTGGAGAAATCATATTGAAAGTACTATGTGGGAAATGGAATCAAGTATGATGCAATGATACCTCTATCCTTTCCTATCTACTGAATCCTATGGTATTAGGTTCTTCCTATTCTTAATGGCCATAATTCTTTCACTTTTGAGTTTCATGACATGACATATATACATATGCACAAAAATGATTTAAAAATGCTCTGAATGATTTTAAAAGGTTGTGATATGAGTTTCATTGACTTTATAGTTTTCAAATGATGAAATATGCATTGTATCTAATGTTTGGATATTTCATGTTCTAAGTCTAGCCTTTCAAGCCTTGTTCTAGCATATTCAAGAACGAATGTTCCCAAACTTTGTATGACCTTAATGGAACTTGGAAATTTGATTTTGAAAAGTTTTGGACCATGGTAACACTTCAGGGAAGCCTCTATAGGCTGCGTGAAGGTATATGGTCTATGTAAAGATACCTTGAGATGGCACTTTGCTTTTTGTATAGAGTGTTCTCATTTACGTGGAGTTTAAGATCAACATTCACCAAACATGAACCACACACGGTCCGCCTGAGGTTTCACAGGATGTGTGGTGGATAGTGTGGAGGTCCTTGGCCTTGCAAATCCATATTATTTCCAAGGCACTTCACACATGGACCTCTCACGGACCCTATAGCCTTCCACGGTCTGTGAGGCCTTCCATATGGGCGTATGAGTGAAAATTTCCTAAGTATTGGATCACCATCTCAAAAATTTATCATCAAAAAGTTTTCTACATAAAGCTTCATGGGATCCACATGGTCCGTGTGAGCTCTCACGGGCCGTGAATCCTTTGTATGGGTGTTGGCGTGCAACTTTCTAAGTATTGAATTCTATTAGCTAAGCTTTTTAACAAGAATTGATAGAAAGGTCAAATTCAAATGGTCATATCTCTTAAAACTAAAAGAACTAGGTGGCCTACATCCTATCAAATTGAAGCTCTTTGAATTAGCTTTCCAACATATTTGGTTTTATTGAATTACTAGTTCGGAGCAAGAAGTTATCCCCATTTTTGTAATGCCTATCCATTCAATATTTCCTGTGATTTGGCTAAGTGTGGTTTTGCAAGAGGGTTCACAGTCTGTGTGACCTCGTATGGACCATGAGACCTTGTCATGGGACTCCTGGCAAAAAATTTCATTATGTTTCATTAGTAGCTTTTTTTTTTTATAATTATGGTTACTCTTAGGTGGCTTTTGTGACTTCCTATTCTATCCTAAAAAATTCAAATGACCTAAACTTTTATTCTCTCATTCAAATTCATTTTCACACTTAGAATTATATTCGACTCTCTTAAGAACTCCTCTCAAAGAATCTAGTGGAGAATTAGCTTGGGATTCAAGGTAGGGCTCCAATCTTAATCAAATTCTTCTTGTTTCTTCTTGGTGAACTTAGGTATATGGGATTGATTCTTGTTCCCTTTCGATGAAGAAGACAAAACTCTTTTTACACTTGATTTATGGAATTTTAGATTACATTAAATATGAGTTTTAAATATTATTGTTTATTAAATTCAATTGAAGTATAGGCTATGCTTTGTTGTTGATGTTAAACTAATTTAAGCCCTAACATGTTAAATTGCATGGTTTTTGTGAAGATTTGGATATACCAATTCTCCTTAAAGTTTGATTGAAGTGTGGGTAATCTAAATTGTGATTTGAATGTGAATTTTACTTATATTGAATTTCATATCAAAATGTTGATTTAAGATTTAGTCTCTATTTCCTATTGCTATTCACATATCATTCATAGCATATGCATGCATGAACATCGGATTTTATGGAATTACCTATTAGTTAAGCTCATAATATGTTTTATTAAAATGATTTCAGTGAGTTAAGCTTACATATATGGTTATAACAAGAATGTGATCACATAAATATCTGTTGTTATTGGCTCTTGGATCATATTGGGTGCTTGCACCATATTGTTAAATGAATGAGCTATTCATATGCATGAAAAGTATGGATTGAAATAAGATTTGGTTTTCGAGCCTAAGTGTAAATGATTATGAAGAATGTTTGGCTTTCAAGCATAAGTGTGCATTGAAATGATTTGAAATGACTATTTCCTCTTTTGAAAGCATGTATATATATAAGTATTCTTGTGGGATGATGACTCAGCACCGAACAGATTGGGGGCGTCTGGGCTATCCCCAAGGGTCCTCTTCCTTTCTTTGAACTATGTGCCAGCATAGGTATATGGTAGTTTTTACCGAATGATTGGGTTATAAGGAATAGTTACACACTAGCATGATATGATATGAAATGAAATAGAAATCCTTCTTAGATGACCGTGTCATAAGGAAGGTGGCTATTACACCAAAATGACTTGGTCGTAAGGTGTGGTGTAGATTATTTTTGGTAGGTAATCTTCTCTCACCCGATGGGAGGTCAAAATCTAGCAAATTCATGTAATAGCTCCCATATGTTTGAGATGTCAATTATGGTCCCATCCCCATTATACATGAGCATAATGGAATTTCATGTATCATTGTTATACAAGAGTATAATGGTCCCATCCCCATTTAATGCAGCTTTAACAAGTTTATATGCATTGCAAAGTTGCATACTTAGTACATTCAAACTTACTAACACAAAGTTTTGCCTACATGATCTAACCATGTATGGACTGGAGACTACCTTCATCCACTATTTGACGTCTAAATCGGATTTGAGAAAGTGTTATGGTGATTCCAAGGACAAGCCACCATTTATATACCCTATGTTGCTTTTGTTTTGCTAAGGGTAAGCCGGGAACATGTCTTGGCCCCCTTCCTATCCTATAACTAGAGGCATTATTGGACATCTTATAGACTCTTGTCCGATCTATATGTTATGTGTTGTATTTGAAGCTTATGATTATGATTATTTATTGGATATGGCTATTATGTATTGAATATGGGAATTATAAGTATGTATGTTTTGATGTGCAAATTGAAAGATCCTAAGTCCCGTATAGCCCCCATAGAGTGAGTCATACTTACCCGCCCTTTAGTTTGTATGTGGTATGTGCTATATGAATCCAAGTTAATCCCCTATACCTATGACATCCCCATAGCATAATTCATAATTTCCCATGCCATATGACTATGTGTTTACCATTTATATATACGTTTTTGAATCAATGAAGTGAATATGGATACTTGAGGCTTGTTTGGGGACTCTTGGGTTCCCATTAGCCATGTCACTCCTAGACCCTAGGTCTAGGTTGTCCCAACTTTGTGGAACCAACTCTATAAATTAAACCACTCAATAAGAGTACGGTATTATAAGCAAACTCGGCTAATGGCAAAAACTAGTCCTACTCACTCCAAAACTTCAACACAGATACTCTTAGCATGTCCTCAAGAACCTGTATAGTGTGCTCAGACTAGCTATCGATCTAGGGATGAAATGTTGTGCTAAGATAAACTAGAGTGCCTAACTCTATCGAAAAGCCCTCCAAAATCTGGAGGTATACTGTGACCCTTGGTTAGATATGATTAATACTAGCAACCTATGTAATAGGACAATTTCCCGAATATAGGTGTAAGTTAGATGCTCAGAACTGAAGGTAGAACGAAAAAGAAAAAATGTATAGATTTAGTTAATTAGTCAACAATAACGAAAATACTATCAAACCTATAGAAGTATAAGGAAGCCCCACGATAAAGTCCATAGTATCACACTCCCACTTCCACTATGAAATAGGTAATCGCTGAAGTGTCCTATTGGATTGCTGGTGCTCATCCTTTACTTGCTAGCAACTCAGACAATGTGGCACTTAATCAACAATATCTCTCCTCATACCATCCCACCAATAATGCTATCTCAGATCTTGATAAATCATTGTTGTGCCTGGATAAATGGAGTATCTAGAGTCACATGACTCATGCAGACAAAGCTTAATTAAATCCCTAACTCTAGGAATACACAATCAAATGTCAAATCTGAGGATCCCAAGTTAATCAACTCTATCCTAAAAACCAACACCCTGAACCGGTCGATGAGGACCACTAACGACTCATCCTATGGAGCTCGAATTTAATCAATCAATTAAGACTGAGCCCTAATGAAGACCATACTCAACTAGAGTATGAAATATCCAATTACCTATTTTCTAGGGACTAGATGTCTAAAGCCATGGGTTTCTCCTTAATATTAAAGTTTACTAGACTGGCCATACTCATTGCCTTCCAACTCAAGGCATCCGCTACCACATTTGCCTTTCTTGGATGATATCCAATAGAGTGATCATAATCAATAAACAATTCAATCCACTACCTCTATCGGGAATTCAAATCTCACTGAGTCATGATATACTGCAAGTGTCGACTTTGTGTAAATGTCACAATGGATTCCATATAGAGAGTGTCTCTAGATCTTTAGTGCAAACACTATCGCGGCCAACTCTAAGTCATGCATGGTGTAGTTACACTTGTGGACCTTCAATTGATAAAAGGTGTAAGCAATAGCCTAACCTCTCTGCATCAACACACAACCTAGACCTATATGGGCGGCATCATAATATACAACAAAGCTCTCTTCCTCAAAAGGAAGGGTTAAAATAAGAGTAGTAGTCAACATTTCTTTTAACTATAGAAAACTAGTATCACACTCATCGAACCATACAAATGGCATACCTTGACGAGTCAACCATGTCAATAGAGCAAAAATAATGGAGAAACCCTCAAAAAATCATTTGTAATACCCTGCTAACTCGATAAACACCAAACCTCTATCACATAAGTAGGCCTAAGCCAACCACGAATCACCTTTATCTTAGTCAGATCCACCATAATATCCTCTATGGACACCACGTGCCCTAGGAAAATCACAGATGTAAGACATAATTTACATTTAGAAAATTTAGCATTTAAATTGTGATCTCTAAGTGTCTATAACAAAATTTGAAGATGTTAGGCATGCTGCTCTTAGGTCTATAAATATATCAGAATATCGTCAATAAGAACCTCAATAAAAGAGTCCAAATACAATTGAAATATATGGGTCATCAAGTCCATAAATGCTACTGAGGGATTAGTCATCTCTAAAGGCATGACTAGAAACTCATAATGCCTATAACAGGCTCAAAAAATGCAGTTTCAGAATATCCCATACCTGGATCCTCAGCTAGTTATACCTCAATCTCAAATCTATCTTAGATTATACCATTACCTCCTCTATCACTGATCAAGTAAATAATTGATATGCGGTAGAGGATAAGGATTGCTTACCATTGACCTATTTAGCTATCAATAGTCAATAAACATTTAAAGAGTGTCATCGGTTTTTTACAAAAAGAAATAGGTTCCCCCAAGGAGAATCACTTGCCTGTATTAACCCTCGGTCTCGAAAAACCTAAAGCTTAGTACTGAGTTCCTTATGCTCAGTAGGAGCCATCCTATATTGTGGAATGGATATAGGCTGAGTTCCCGGCTCAACCTCTATTGCAAATCAACACCTCTCTTTGGTGGCAACCTAAGAAAACCTATATGAAATATACTAGAATACTCATAAGCCACAGCTACCGAATTTACAGTACGAGTCTTAGCTGTCACATCAACCACATAGGCTAAATAAGTCGAATGCCATTTAGATACTAACATGTTAGCCTGAATACATGATATAATACCAGTGGTACCCAACTTCTATACCCTTTCAATAGAATTGGGGACATTCTCAATATCTCCAAGGTAATAATCTTAGCAAACCAATTTAACAAGGCATGATGTGGGGCCAATCTATACCCAAAATAATATAAAAATCTAATATATCAAGCTATGTAATATCAACCCAAGTATCAAACCCCTAAATGAGTAACCACGCAATTTTTGCACCTTGATATACAACTAATTAATCCCCCCACTAGGGTCAACGTACAGACCTAGAATGAAAGAAACTCAAGACTAACACCCATTAAGAAGAAAAGTACATAGATACATATAACAAGGTGGAACCTGAAAAAAATATTACTAAATCAAATTGCTAGCACATAGTAATCATACCTATATATCCTCGTCAAAATCATTTTCCTCTACCCTTGCTTGTGATGCATAAAAATGGCCCTAGTGGCTCCCTACCTGAGACATCACTTATACCTCCAGCTTTACCGCCTATCGCTGGGCTTCTGGAACCCTATTGGAATCTCCTTAATGGCCAATCACTTGGCAACCTGAAACCTGATTAGGACCCACTAAACTTTTCCTTATGCGTAGCACGTTCATCACTTTTCCTATTCCGCCTCATGATTGAAATGCTCCAAAGAATGAGCATGATCAATAATATCAAGATAAGGTTGACCTAATGTCACTGCTGAATGCATACACATCCTTAACTATGGCCTCAATCCCCACACAAAATAACAAATTTGCTCCTTCTCTGTTGGCAAAATAACTATATCATATCGGAAGAGCTCTTGGAACTAGCCTCATGTTTTGACACTGTGATATGCCCCTGCTTCAGTTGAACAAACTGATCCTGATGTCTATCTCTAAAACCTCTAGGCATAAACCTAGTCATAAAGGCCTCTATAAACTTTATGAAAGTGACTAGCAAGGTAGCGGCTGGTCTGGTGTCTCTGTATGTCCGCCACCATTGTCTGGGGGCTCTATCTAATTGATATACTGTGAATTTCACGCCCGAAGACTCTAATAGCTCAATACTTGTAGCCACCCGACATATGTTGTTAGAAACTCTTGTGCATCCTCTCCCACAGCTCCTGAAAACTTTGATGGAGTCAATCTTAGAAAATATCGTAGTACCCATTGATCTTGAAATGATACGGCTCCCTTTGGCTATGTTAGAGCCTCAGGAGTGGAAGGTTTTGCTGGTGCCTGAATTTGAGGAGCTGGGGATCAAGATACACCCTATTGTAAAACTCTAAGTGCCACTATAAACTGTCTAATAACAACCTACACCTTAGGTGTGAACATAAAGGCGGTTGGGGGAACTGCTGCCTTTGATTGTGGCAGAGGTAAGACATCTAGTCTCTGCTCAATAGGCTATGGGGGTTGCTTCCTATCTGGTACTAATGGCATAGCCCTACCCCTGCTAAGAGTCTGAACTCATATAAGATATCTGTAAAAGAGTGAACCAATTCGATTCTAGGAAATCGATGGACCATTGACAATATCACATGATAGGAGTCAACAGCCCAACCCACAAACCTGTCCTAAATGACTTGACATAGCAATACTAGCAATATACCAATAACACCAGCACAACCTACCTTGAATCTGGAAGTCATCTGCATAGAGCTACTATAGACTTAT
>JAOTQJ010000011.1:11152743-11170701 GCA_025642045.1 Solanum sejunctum | reverse complement strand
AATCAAAAACTTGCACATATACCTTGACCCCACCTCAAATTATCCTTAAGGACCAAACTTAGAAGAAATATTGCATTTGGTCCCAAAAGTTTATTAAATCGAACCAATTAAGTTCTTTTGGGGTTTAAGTTAAGTTACGGGTCCTAACAAGTAGCCCCCATTAGCGTTTCACTAAATTAAGCCAATGGTTTTCCCTATTGCATCAATACACCACCTATTTCAATACTCGAAGCATCACATTCAATTTCAAAGGACTTATCAAAGTTGGGTAGTTGAAGCAATGATGAAGAACTTAACATTGATTTCAAGGCTTAAAAGGACTTCTCTTGTTCATACCCATAACAAGGTACATCTTTCTTGGTTAACCCAATAAGACTATAATAAATTACTATTTTACTCTTTAAAATATTAAAAATTTAATATTAATAGGACACTATAACAATACTTTATATATTTTAATCTTTACAATACTTAAGTGATTAATTATCCACTTTAATATTTAGTTTGTTATTAACTTAATTATAGCTTTTTTCAAGTTTGTAAACATAGCTTTTGTACTCTATCTGGTTTTTATTAATGTAAATTCTAAGTATTATTCTTATCGGGTAAACCAAAAACTGAACCGTTAGGGCATAAAACCGACAAACCAAAAATTGATAAAAATTATTTTATTAATTTCTTATTAGTTTAGCATATTTAAAAACTAAAAACTGATAAATTGAATCTATAATGTATAATATCGAATTGAATCGACCGATGCACACCCTTATTCAATTCCCCTCAAAGGAGGAAGTCCCGCTGGCATTTTTTTTTCTGGAAATAGCTCATCATAGTCTTGCAAAAGAGAAGAAACAATACTAGGCAAAGTGCTAGTATTTTGGTTAGCATGCAATAATAGATGGGTGTTGACAAGGCATACTAGAAAGCGTCCCTCATCCACACCCTTTAAACACTTGCTTTGGTTTGCTATTATGCACATATTCTTCTTATTTTAAGACAAAGAACCTCCTATCATTGGAATAACAATGGAACTTCCACCATCACTCTTTGCCTCCTCCACCTTTATTTTCTCCCAAAGCTCCTTCATAGCCCAATAATCCTCACTTACTTGGTATGGAGTGAGAGGGGCAAGAACATACTTTTTACCTTCAATCACAAAAGTGTACTTGTTGGATTTTCCTTGGTGCATAACATTCCTATTAAATTTTCATGGTCTCCACAACAAGATATGACATGTCAACATGGGTACAACATCACAAGTCAATTCATCATTGTATTGACCCACACTAAACAAAGTGATTGCTTGTTTGAGGGCCTTCATTTCTCCCTTCCAATTGAGTCATTGTAGTTTGTAAGAGTTGCGATGCTTTATTATTCAAATTCTCATACATTACACCAAAGAACTACTCACCATATTAGTGCAACTTCCACTATCAATGATTAAAGAACACATTTTATCTTGAATTTTACACCTAGCATGAAAGAGATTGTCCCTTTGATCAAGTTCTTCTTTGGCAAGGGCTCCCATAATTTTTCTCACAATATATAAAATATTGAAATTCACCTTAAAGTCTTCATCATTATTAAGAAAAGATTTTCCTTTCTCCATGAAGCAAGAAAAATTCACCCTCTCATCTAGCCTTTTTTCTTCAGTTCTCGAAGTATCCCCCTCGCCTCTATCTTCCTCACTCACATTCTTTTCATCACCCTCTTCCTTATCTTCAGTCTTATACTGATCCTATACCCTTCAAACTGTGTGAGAGCATACTTTACTTTCAAAGTTTCTAAGATATTATTTGTGAGAAAGATTCACTCCAAGAACTCATCGGAGTCACTACTTCCTTTGATCCTCGAAAGTGTGACCTTGATAGTGTTCAAGCCCCTCTCTTGATCATTCCTATCCCCAAACCTATTTCCTCTATTTCCCATTATATCTCCTCTATAGCTCATCTTATCTCCTCTATTCCCCACTCTATCTCCTCTATAGCCATATTCTCGGTTTCTCATGCCATGATCCCACCTAAAGTCTCGAGGTCGAACTCCTTCCCCTTGTAGTCCATAGGTATCCCTACTTCCATGCTCACAAAACTCATCATTGTTGAGATCTTCATTCTTTTCATCATAGAGGGGATTTTGGTATTGGTAGTTTTGGTAGGGAATTTGTGGTACATTTGGAGGAGGTAATGGGTGACATTCATGAGAAGATGCATTTGATGCAATTCAAAATGGAGTTTGGTAATAGAGTTAGTTCGCCTCAAAAGGAAAATTCGTTTGTGGAGGGTGATAGAGTTGTGGGTTTGGGTGTGGTGTTGCTTGTCTTTAATGGTTTAGATTGTTGTTAGTTTGGAAAGTGGGGTATTGGTAGCTTCAGGTTCAGCTTTGTGGAAGAAAACATAGATTATGGGCTTGTCCCAGGATAATGGGGGTGGAATGCACCGGCGCTCTCCTTATATCCTCTTTTTTGGATAAAATTGCTTTTCATCAATTCTCATTCTCCATCTATACCAACCTTTCCTCCATTCCACCCATCCTTCCATTCATTTTCACCATTTGTTTGGAGATATAGGCAAGAGTTCCATGACATTCTCTGAACCTTTCCCAATTAGGCTTGTATTATACATGTACCTATAATACTCAACAAATAAGATTAGTAGAAAAAGCCTCACGTCACTAGTATATAACTCTCAACGCACCTTCTATGACGTCATCTCAAAATTGATAGTGAACTAGCTCGGCTCAATCAATTCAAGGTCACCTATCCTTTGTGGTGGAGTTGATTCTTATGACTCTTGTAAGAAGGATGACTCAAACAAAGCTTAGGAACATGAATAAATAAAAAAAAACTAGAAGAAAGAGGCATAAGAAAAATTGGACTAAAAAAAACTAAGTAACAATAGTAGAAGAAATTACTTGTTGTTACCTAATTTGAAGAAAACAAAGAGATAATTTAATGTTAGAAACTAGTTAACAAGTAATTAGATATTATTAGTTTTTAAATAGTTGAGGGATGAAAAGAAAAGAGTGACAAAGAAGAACTGAGTTTGGACATTTCAAGAAAAGTTTGAAGGCTTAAGGTGTTCATGTTTTGAAAGGGATTTGATTTGATGATTTGATTATTAAAACTAGTTAATAAGTAGTTAAATATGTTAATTACTTGCTAAATAGTTGAGAAATCAAAGCATGAAAAATAAAAAAAAGGAATCACGTCGTTTGGACACTTAGAAAAATTTTTATGCCCAAAAAACGTCCAATACTTCAAAAAATTTGTTGTGTTAAGCAAAACCTGTAATTTTTTTCTGAAATTGACCTACACGCACCATGTGACACATCTAGAATCAGCTAGGTGCTACTCACTGCTGAGTGTAGATGTAGCGTTGATTTGGTGTTGATTTGGCATTGAGTTGGCACTGATATGGAAATTAAATCCCAACACTAAATGCCAACACCTTCAAATCGATTCGGAATTGGCTCAAAATTTAGGATTAGCTTCCCCTTGACATAGAGAACAAACCCCAACGATCACTAACCTTCAATTTCTTCCCAATTAAAAAATCCCAATTTCAAGATTTGAAAAGCTTGAATGCTCAAAATCCTTCAATGGTAACTTCACTTTCACAACTCTAAATTGAATGAAATTTGAGATTTCGGATAAAAAAAAATACTAGTGAACAAGAATCTAGTGTTGAAAACAACAAATCAAATAAAAATCATTATGGATTTGTTTTTGGATTTTTGAGTGGATAAAAATTCCAAGACCTAGATTTGTGAAAATAAACCTAAACCTAAGTAAGCTCTTGATATCAAATAATAAAGATCAAAAAAGAAAGGAATGGAAAAGGGAACAAAATAAAAGGATATGTCAATTAAATTCAAACTATTGAAATTATGGGCAAGAGGGACTAAAACCCTCACCTCCCAATTGATTTCAATAACCAAAATAAAACCCTAGCAAGAAGAATCAAAGAAACCAAGAACCACAAATGAGTAGCACTTAAATTAATCAAGCGAATTAGTCAACTAACAATTCTAAGAGTTAATCCTAATTACTCTCTAAGAAGATACTACAATTTGAGGATTCAATATTCAATATAGTCTAAGTCTTCCAAAATGATAAAATATGACTATTTATACTAAGTAAATAAAAGAGGATATTTTCTTTACAATTTTATGCTTAATGAGTAAGGGCCTTGTTCTGTTACCTTCTTTTCAAATTCTTGAATTCAAATAATAGCCATTTGCAGACATGACCTCTTTTCCTCCTTCCCCTCACCTTGATAGACCTTCCACACACTCGCATTTCTTTGGTGACCCTTAAGGTACTCTAATGCTTCCTTTTTCATGAACATTGCTTGTAGGTCTTGGAGGTCTTTTTCTTGACTCCTTATGAATGGTTTTGATGGGTACATGCCACTCAAGGTAGTGTCATCTATTCTTTACGTGTTATCAACTTTTGCATCAATACACTACCCAAGCTCACTCCAAAAGCATCACAATACACCGCAAATGGCACTCCCTCCTCGAGCAAAGTAAGAATAGGTGCTGAAGTCAATAAATTCTTGAGCTTTTAAGCTCTCGTCTCACACTCCTCTGACCACTAAAATGGCACATCCTTCTAAGTAAGTCTGGTCAACGAGGCTGCTATCGAAGAGAATCCTTGCACGAAACACCAATAATAGCCCGCCAAACAAATAAAACTTTGTATCTCAGTAATAGATGTAGGCCTAGCCTACTCACAAATCGCTTCTACCTTGGCCAAATCCACCATCATACTATGTTTTGTCACCACATGCCTAAGGAAAGCCATAGACTTGAGCCAAAATTCACATGTTGAGAACTTCAGATATAAATTTTTCTTCTCTTAATCTCTAAAGTATAGTCCTCAAGTGTTGAACATGGTCGGACTATCTCTTGGAATAAAACAAGATGTCATCAATAAACACTAATCACACAAATATCCAAATATAGCTTGAACACCCAGTTATCTGATGATTGTCACACTCCAATAGGAAAGCGGTTTCTATCAGTAATTAACCTAACCGAGGTAAGGTTAATTACTGAAGGAATACAGGGCTTGACTACAAGAATTCACCACTAATCATTTCTAGTGTCTATAACTAGAATCTCCAAATAGAGGGGAGGTGTTCATGTGATTCAAAAACAAAGATAAAATAACCATTAACTAAAATACAAAAAAATGCTCAATTTTGGGAATAACTTGGGCATTGGGTTCCTCATGGTTCGTTTACTCAATTATCCTAGATAATATAACTGCAATTAGTAAATCGCATGCAGAATGCTAACTTAGGTTCTTCTAACCCTCTTGTGAAGTTGAAGGTCAAATTTCACCATGGCGCTTGGTGGTCTACAATGGCATGCGAACTAACTGTTACCTTTGCCTATTGTCCCAGTGAACCTCCCATGGTAAGGTTTCGTCTATTAGACAAGAATATATCAACCAAATTCTATCATCTGCTTCCCTTTTCCTATTCGTCACTACCTTGGCTCGGGATCGTGATAGTAGGCAGGGTTTGGTGTTGGTCAACACTAAACATCATTAATTATAAAGGGAAATAAATAATACATGCCAAACCCTAATCATAAATATGCACAAAACTTAGGTCATTTCAAGTTAACTACCTATGGTTCCTACAACCCCAAGTTGTGGGTGCTTAGCTACTCATGGCTAAAGCAAAACACACAAAAATGCAAAGAGGAAACATAGTTAAGAGTTTCACCAATAATAATAAAGAAAATTGGCACCACAAGTTAGAAACCCACAAGCTTGATTGATCAACAACGCGTACAAAGTAATATTTGCAATTTCCCAAACTGAGTTCTAAAAGATAGAACAAATAAACTATTCTAAAACCTTAGAAGAACTACAAAAATATCTTGGAGTAGTGTCTCAGGTCGTTCCTTTAAAATAAGCTAACTTAAACTATATGTAGTATGTATAAAATAACCCTAAAAGTTTCATAAAAAAATAGCTTACAGCTGATAAGTTTCGCAGTTATGACTCATAGGGGAACCTATTAGTCCTCGTCGGGGTCTCATATCAGGATCTTGGCATCTTAGACTAAACTGGTATGACCCATAGGTATGAGTCGTTGCTTGGGCTATGACTTATATGTTGATCTAAGAGTCTTGATCTTTAATTTCTCGTCCAACATTTTGGCTCTCTGATTCTTGCTACGAGTCTCCTGTACGAGTCATAGAGTGTCTTAAGACTTACAGGCTAGACTCATAGGAGTGACCTTCACTTAATAGATTTCTGATTTTTGGTGTCTGATTCCTATAATCATAAAATCTACGACTCATAGGTGGGCTCGTATGGCCTATGCTTTAGCAAAATCTACATCTTTTCTTCAAAATCATGCCAACCTAACTTTTCTGGAAGACTAACAAAAAAACACATCAAAACACTGAAAAGTCGCTTTGAGAATGGACAAAATCCCTTGGTTTAGACACCAAATGTGTTGTATTATGATAGCACATCAGTACCCTCAACTTAGAATTGTTGCTTGTCCTCAAGCGACGACTCAATCTACACAGACAAATAGAAATACATAGCAACTAAACCAATGGCATACATATCTGCTTCTCTAATTCAGGTACCAAACTACTATTTCAAAACATGATTATAAAATTATTTATCAAAGAGGAATATAATGGGATGCCTGGCAATCCAACCATGAGAAGCTAAGGAGCATCAACCTTCCACAATCACGGGCATAGTCATATGCTAATCAAGTAGTGCAAATGCCCTCACTAGAAAGAAGTCCCTTATACTCACTAAAGCATACTCATAAATCAGGGACTGAGGTGGTATTCTCGCTCTCACAATTGAAATTCATACACAATGACTAACACCATAAGCTTGCTCCTATACTCATTTTTCAGTTTGGTTCATAAGTGGATTGGGATCACTTTAGGACTTATTGGCTTCTAGCATGGGCTCAGGGGGCTTTGGTATAGTACTTCAGGCAAATAGTGACTAAAACCTATCCTTGAACCGTGTTTACCAACACTTTTTCTTTCATACTCCAACCCTTTCACCAACTCCTCCTTTATTTCTCCCTTTTTAAGCTTTTCCTGAGCTTATTCTTTCACTCTTCAATTGTGCCTTCATTTTGAACTAATTTTTTGCTAATCTTTTCAACACTCTTTTTCTTTCTTTTTCTTCACCGACTCATGATTATTCATTTTCTTTCTTTTCACCTTAACTAACAATCTCATTTTTGTTACTTTACCACAATAAGAGCCACCCTTAACTTAGGCTTTTAGCCTATAGTGAAGTACACAATATCTATGCCTCAAACCAGGGCCACCAATGCAGCCACCCTCAACTTAGGCTTTTAGCGTCAATCAAGATTCACATGTTGAAGGATAGATCAGGGCCTTGTCAAGGTATTTCACCAACCGAGGTGAGGTTAGAAGGTGTTAAGAAAAAAATATGAGTACATGAGAAACTCAAACATTTGGAACAAGAGATTCACTAGTTCATTTGGTAAGTCATTTAGGCAAAAGTAGGCTTACTATCAGAACAAAGGCCTAATATCACTTCCAAATCAACCAGTTCACTAAGCCAATCTTAGAGTACTAGAGTAAGTTCTAAGTCTATACAATGATATATGAATGTATCAAAATAATCTCACACACATATGGCATTTGCATCCACAATCAAGTATAGACTCACAAGTTATGTTTTCAATCTCAACTTACCTTCACAATATCAGAACAAACATTGCAATATACTGCAAAAATATAGAATGCATCAATAATCACAACCTCAAAATTTTGAGGGGTACCCAATTTTGCATCAAAAGTATAAAGAAAATCTAAGAACTATATATATGCTAAAAGATATTATTACTATGCATTTATAAATTATCTATACTTTCTAAGACATGTCGGTTGAATAGAAAATTAAACATCCACACACAAAAAAAGAAACATGGCAAGAAAACTTTGGGATCAAAAATAGGGAAAGTTATGGACTTGAGGCTACTCAGACTTTACCTTAATCCATAACTTCCACCAACCCACCAAAAGATGATACTTTGTCCTCAAAGTAAAGACAAAAACAAATACAAAACACTATAATATAAAAATATATACATACATTCATTAAAAACCAAAAATAAACATCCAAAGTAGAAGTAAAAATAAGATCTAACATAAACATGATTAAAGCACAACCAAAATTCAACATAATAACAAGATTGTCTGTAAAGAGAACAAACTATCCAAAATGTCAAGATAAGAACTGGGGTCAAAAGAAGTCAAACATATTGGTGCTCATGCACCAATCTCAATCTGATTAGCGGGGTCCTGGGTCTATCTCTCCTCTTCTGCTGCAGTGCCGAAAGTACCCTCTCCAAGCGGGGTGTTCTGTTTTTTTCTCTTTGCATAGCCGCCAACATAATCGACTCTTACACCACCTCCTTCAGTATGGACTCCTATTCCTATCGCAGCTTCTTTTGGGCTAGCTATGTGTCAACATGCTCAAGGGGCCTCTTCCCTCAGGTGTTTGGATGGTAGGCGAGCCAATCAAAAGCCTCGTGCTCTCCCTATGCTACTTTTGGGGATGGAATAGGGGCTTCCAACAGTTGTAATAAATTGGCCTTGAAGTTTGCCAACTCATCAGTGAATACTCTCACATTGGCAGGCCTAGCTCCCTCGAGCCTCTTCTGAACTCTTGCTTCAAATGTATTGACCCTGCCCTCCACTGCTCAAGCTCTCTTAATAACTAAATCTCTGGCAAATGCCTCTATCCTCTCCTTACCTGTTTGGGAAGAGCTATCTCCTCTATTAATTACCCTAGGTGATTGTGCTTATGGTAAGGGATCGCTAGCCTCAGGATCAGGGTGCACATTCATTTCTTCATTTGACTATCATCCTCAGATGTGTCATCCTTTGGTTGGTATCCTGGGGGTGGGGCAACCACCCTTTGCCCTCTTGGAAACATTGTCTAAGGTTCAAGGTTGCATATTCAGGATGTAGGTACAACTCGTAGGTGAACTACGAGTCATAGTCTTCACTCGTATCTTGTTCCAGAGATGCTTTGAAAATTCAAATCAAGGTCACGAAACTATCATCATAACTTGTAACAAGTGCTATGAGTTGTATGTGAAACTTTCATGAAAAAAGTTCACGCACCTTGGACAACTTCCCCCTTTTACGAAAGGCCACTATGACTCATAGAGAAATCTACGAGTCACAGTGGATCTTCATAGCAGAAAATAGAGAGACCAATAGGTGTCTCCAATCTTTCCACAAAGATTAACAAACAGTTCAAAGAGGAATTAAAGGTTACAATCACAAGTACAAAGGCTATGTAGCAATGAGCATAAGTACCATTTATTGCCCATCGTATCAAAACAAAGTATGACTTCCTCTTTAATAGTTCAAAACTCACCTAAAATTTTATCACATCAAAGTATATTGGAAAATACACTACACTACTCCCCAACTCAGTAATTTCAACCCACACAAGAGTCAATATGATCCATAAAATAAGCAATAAATGTACATGGTCATGATATTAGATAACAAATTCACCAATCATGAAAAACATTCTAGACTCTACTTTTTTCAGAGATATAAACAATTATAGAACTCATGTTCCTTATTATCACAAGCACTTTTTCACGATTATACTAATCATAATTTCAAGGCTTTCATTGACTCATCCATAAATCAAGGACTTTTTATAAGTAGAATTTAACCGCGAGAACTTAGCAGGTGAACGAATGAATGAACGAGAGAAGAAAGATCGGATGAGTCTGTTAGTGCGCACTTGGCTTGCTTAGGGATCTTAGTGGGTGAAAGATTTAAGCATGAATTAACTAGTAAAAGGGAATGGTGGGGGAAGATTATAAACTAAAATGGAACACTTTTCAAAGGAATATGAAGATCCAAGAGACGTTTGTCTCTTCATATTTCCAATGGCTCATCCTTTGAACTTCTGTAGATTTATCTTATGAGACATCGACTACAAGTCATATGATGGCTTATGACTCATAGGTCCTAATCTCGTTATTGATCCAATAGTTAGAAAAATTTAAATTTCATACTTGAGCACTACGAACCCCACTTACGACTTATAGAGGGTCTTACGAATCGTAAGGTTGGCTCGTAATGTGGGTGCCACTTTCTAATACTCACCGTTTCTGTCTATGAGGGATGACTACTGCTCGTAGAAGTTGTTTCATAGTATGATTTATCCATTCTTCAGCTCTTGATTTGTTCCTATATCCCATCACTTAAGATACACCAAATATCGATTGATGCAACTAGTTTAAAGTATCAAAAATTTCAAAAACATATTAACTTACTAATCAAAAATTAGAATACGATAACATATCTAAAAATAAAACAACACACAAAAGATGCTTGGGTTACCTCCTAAGAAGCGCCTTGTTTAACATCGTGGCTCAACTCAGTCATTCATGAGTACTTAGACTTCCTCATGAGCTCCATCTTTGCTTTTTCTACTTCTACTTTGTTCATATTGCACTGCCTCTAGTTGCTCAGTGAGTTGCTCAATCCTATCATCCAGAATTTGCATTGATATGGTTTGTTATTCCACTTTGTAATTATATATGAGGATGTCAAACTTTATCTCCCTGACAATGTCATCTTGCTCATTCACCTTGATTAGGACTTGTTCTAGCATATGCTCAATCTAAGTTAGTTTATCAGTAATACAATGCTAGTGGGTGGGCAAGCTTGCCCAGTAAGGGGTTGGTATACTTGGGCAATTTTAAATAATTTGTTCATGCTCTCCGTAATCTCATTAAAAGATTATCTTAAGAACTCCCAACAAGCCCCTCAAAACAATGCGTCAGCCTGCCCTTGTTGCTCGGAGGTCAATGCTCAGTAGAAGCTAGCCACCAATTCATCATCAGCCAAACCATGGTTCTTATCTCTCCTAAGCAACCGCCAAATATTCTCCTGCCACTCACTTGAAGTTCCAAATATTGTCTTGAACTTTCTGTTTGTTAGGTCTCTTGTAGAAATACATGAGGAAAACCCTTTGCACCTCTCCCCAATCTGAGCATACATCTGGTGGGCGTATGGACCACCATTCTGATGCTTCGGCTCTCAGGGTAATGGGAAACAACTGGAGAGCTATAACATTCAAAGTAGGATGTCCTATCCTGAGTACCTCCCCGAGGGTGGACGTGAATTGTTGCAAGTGGGTTTGGGGGTTTTCAAACTCTTGCACATAAAAGAGGACATGCCTTTGCAATGTTTCCAGCAGGTCTCCAGTGATATAGAGATTTCATTCAGTCATGGTGCCAGCTAACCTGCACCCAAAAATTAACTAACAAAAAAAAAACAACAAAAGTAAAATACAGGAGAATCTAGAAATTAACACTAGAATTAACTAATTGTGAAATTAAATCAAACCTAGCTGTATTCTCCAACAATGGCATCATAATTTTATGATGATGGCCACGCTCCAGTAAGAAAGACGTCGCTATCAGTAATTAACCTAACTAAGATTATGGCTGAATTCACAAGTAATACAGAGCTTGACTACAAGAATTCACCACTAATCATTTCTAGTGTCTATAGCTATAATCTCCAAATGAGGAGGGCCGGGGGCGGTTCGTATGATTCAAAAACAAAGATAAAATAAACACTAACTAAAATACGAAAAAATGCTCAATTTTGGGAAGAACTTAGGAATTGTATTCCCCATGGTTCGTTGACTCAATTACCCTATATAACATAACTATGATTAGTGAATCATATGCAAGACGGGAACTCAGGTTCTTCCAGCCCTCTTATGAAGGTTAAGGTCAAATTTCACCATGGCGCTTGGTCGGCTACTATGGCATGCCAACTAACCATTACCTATTGTCTCAGTCAACCTCCTATTGTTCAGCTTTGGTCGATTAGATGGGAACACATCAACCGAATCCTATCATCTACTTCCCTTTTCCTATTCGTCACTACCTTGGTCGAGATCGTGATAGTAGGTAGGGTTTGGTGTTGGCCACCACCAAAAAACATTAATCATGAAGGAAAATAAACAATATATACAAAACCCTAATCATAAATATGCACAAAACCTAGATCATTTCAAGTCAACTACCCATGGTTCCCACAACCCCAAGTTGTGGGAGCTTAGCTACTCATGGATAAAGTAAAACACACAAAAATGCAAATGAGAGACAAAGTTGATAGTTTCACCAATAACAATGAAGGAAATAGGCACCACAATATGCGAACGCATAGGCTTGGTTGATCAATAATGCATACAAAGCAAGATTTATAATTTCCCCGAATGATTTTTTCAAGAAAGAACGAATGAACTACTCTAAAACCTAAGAATAGCTTCAAAAATATCTTGGAGCAGTTTATGTGGTCGCTCCTTCAAAATAACCTAACTTAAGCTTATATATAGTGTGTACAAAATAACCTTAAAATTTGCACAAAAAAGACAATTGGCATATGATAAGTTTTGCAGTTATGACTCATAGGGGAACCTACGAACCATAGTCAGGGTCTCGTATCAGGATCTTGGCATGTTGGACTAAACTGGTACAACCCATAGATACGAGTCATTACTTGGACTAAGACTCGTATGTTGATCTCGTTGTCTTGGTCTTCAATTTTTTGGTCCAATATTTTGGGTCTCTCATTCATGCTATGAGTCACCTGTATGAGTCGTAGAGTGTCTTACGACTCATAGGCCGGACTAGTAGGAGTGAGCTTCACTTGACAGATTTCTGATTTTTGGTCTCTAATTCCTGCAATGATAAAACCTACGACTCATAGATGGGATCGTATGGCCTATGCTTTAGCAAAATTTGCAACTTTTCTTTAAAATCATGCCAACCTAACTTTTCTGCAAGATTAACACAAAAACACATCAAAATACTAAAAGTTCACTCTGAGAACTCACAAAATCCCTTAATTTTAGGCATTGAATGTGTTGTATTATGACAACACATCATTTATCAACTACATCAAAGTGTCTAGGGTATTGGTCAACCCAAAGGACATAACCATGAACACATAATGACCATAACGGGTCTTGAAGGTTTTGTTTAGGACATCAGATTGCTAAACACTCAATTGATGATAAAATCAATCTTGGAAAACATTGAAACACCATTCAATAGGTCAAATAGGTCATCAAAATATGAGGGAAAAGATACTTATTCTTGATGGTCACATTCTTTAGCTGATAATAATCAATACATATATGCATAGTATCATCCTTCCAGGGAGATACACTCGGATGGATGAATCTTTTCTATAACAATTCCTCTAATTACTCCTTTGACTATTTCAACTTAGCTAAAGCTATTTGATAGGGGCACTAGAGATAGGCTCGGCACCATATCAATAGCAAAGTCAATATCACAATCTGGAGGAACATCTGGCCAATCAGTCGGGAATACATCCATCAACTCTCTAGCAACCCTAGTGGTCTCGAAAGATGGTAACTCTTAATAATAGGCCTGAGTGAGCCGAGTATGACAAGCATCTTTTATCCATCAACCTACAAGTACTAGGGGCGCCGGTCCAAACCAACTAAGATAAATTTGAACAAGATAAAGTCATGGTCTTAGCATAGCAGTCAAGAATAGACTGATGAGGCCACTAAAAATCGATCCCTAATACCATATCAAAGTAAACCATATCAAGCAATATCAAGTCAATAATAATATCTCTCCCTACAACCCTGACACACCCGATTCACCACTAATGATTCACCTACCGAGGTAAAAACACAAATAGGCTCTGCCAGAGGCTTACACATAATGTCAAGATCCATGGAAAAATAAGCTAATACATATAAATAAGTATAGCTTGGATCAAAAAATATTGAAGCAAAATAGTGGCATACTAGAACCATACTTGTGATAACCTGGATTAGGGGCCTCTGCCTCCTCTTTGTCTTGGACAACATAGAATACCTTACGTCCACCACTAGCTTATGGGCCACCACAGGCTCTATCTCTCACTATGCCATAAACTACTCTAGTACCACCTCTGATGCCCTAAGAGGTGTCTCTAGTTACTAGTGTTGGGACTGGATGGACTGGCTGAGATCTTGAAGCCTAGAGGAGAGGTGCATGATGAGAACACTACTTGGAAAAGTTCCTAATCTTATTACAAACATAATAAACTATAGGATCCCATCCCTGAGATAATTGCTCAGTAAAGCCACCATGCCTAGATGCACTAAAAGAGCTATCATGCACTATCTGGATAGGCCTGGACCTGTCAACACTGTCAGATATTGGTATGGCTGCATGGACTACCTTGCCTTGTCTTTAAAACTCCCTATCTCATGTCAAGGATCCATTATACTAGCCATGCTAACAGAATCTCTTTCTACCCCTTGTTTTTTAGGTCTAATGCACTCGATTATGCGGGCATGATCCACCATGCTCTAAAAAGTGAAACTAGCTCATACTAACGATGTTGTGGCCTCCTGATGATACCTTACAAATCCCTTGGCAAAGTGTTGAACCCTCTTACACATTGTAGGGACACTAGATGAGGCATATCTTGATAATGTATGAAATTTGGCTTCATAGTCTGATACTAATATAGAACCCTACTAAAGCCTATCAGAATCATCTTAACGGCTATCCTTATGGCTATATGGCATGAACTCTCTATGAATACTGATATAAACTACTCTATAGATGGAGATCCAACAAATCAATGAGCAAAAGGTGACCTCTACCACTACTTGGCTAGGTCAGTGAACTAGTAAGAGGTATAATCAACTCCATGCAACTCAAGGATGGCTAAATTACATAGCCAGTATTGGTACTTTGACAAGAAATCATAGGCCCTATCATCGAGTGTACCATCAAATATTGGGGTGGCCAATCGAAAAAATCATTGAAAACTCTTCTACTCTGTGGTCGAAATAGCTAGGCTAGCAGAAGATGGTTGTACTATAAATCTAGGCGGTGTGATTGATTGAGCAATAGACACCCCATGAAGCTATGATTTTGTACTCAATTGAGATGTCTTGAGGCGGGATCGTAGAAGTCATAGAAAGATCAAAGGATTGAGGAAGGAGCAACATGAATCATGGTCAGATCCGCTAGAGCTATAGCAGGACCAGCCAGCAGGGTAGAAGCTAGTGCATCAATAATAACTAGGGCAAGAGGAGCTCTCTCAAGCCTAGATAATATCCATAAAAGTAGCTCCTGAACTAAAGGCATAGAACCTTAGGCTTAAGATGATGGAATAGAGTCTGTAGGTCCCTTCGACTCAAACTCAAGCTCGATAAAAGTTGATCTAGCATATCCTCGGGGCAGAGCTGCTCCTCTAGCACATCTTTGGCCGTTGGTCCTACCACGATCCCTGCATAGACCATGAGTGGGAGCCACATTATCTAACTAAGGCTCTCCCATTGACCGTCAGGCTATAGTAAATGGCATTTGCATAGAAGGAGTAAGTTAGGCACATTTTAAAGCAACTGGTATAAAGGAGAGCATGAATAGAAGAAAGACATGAAAGTTTTTCCTATCAAGTGCTCGTATCCTCCCAAAGATGGGTATGGATGTCTACATACTGATCTGTGAGACCCGACTTGACACACTGATCTTGACTCATAAGCCCAACAAACCTAGAGAGGTCTAATAGCAAACATGGCACAACCCTAGATATGAAGTACAAATACCTACATGTATTTGTTCATACTAGTGATAACATTGAATATAGTATTCCTATTTCAAATTCTAAGTTTGATGTCTATTCTTGATATTTAAGCATTTGAGTATTTGAGTTTCTAAGTATTTGATGTCTTGATTGCATTCGGGCTTGATGTTTTCTAGTTTTATCATCATTCGAGGATGAATGATCCTAAGGAAAAGATATTTTAACACCCCCTAAAATACTCTAACTTAGCAAGCCCAAAAATCTAGAAACTTAAAACTAGTTCTATACTACAGTAGATCCCATGAGTCCAAACTATGGCTCGTGGATCAGATTACAAGCCATATAAGGGAGTTCCATTGTCATGATGCAAAAAATAAGTAAAATCAAATTAAAACAACCACAAGACTTAATTTAAATCCCAAAACCTAGAGTTATGAGTACAACAAAATCTAAAGTAGTATGAATAAGTAAATATACAGTTGTCTGAATAATTTCAAATACAAAATTTGAAATAGAATGCAATAAAGTAAATCTCAAAAGATCCATGATGACTCGAAGTTTGAGCCTCACGGCTAAGATGTGGGATAGATGGAAGAAGACTATGTTGGAATGAGATCAACTACCTTGATAGTGTCCTAGTGCTCGATCTACATGGACAAAACAAAGTAGATGTGAGTACACTAAAATCCCATCACCTGCAACGTAGGGGGTTAGTGAACAATATATATATATATACATACACAAAATTTTTTAATAACAATAAAATATAGAAAATACAATCATAAGTTCAATGCAAACGAGAAGTATGTATGCAATACTTGGGGTGAAATCACAAGTGACGCACAACTGATGTATACATCTATTGAGCTAAACCTACTGTATACAACTTGAGGGTCTTGAAGACTATTTACTAAAATCTCTCAGGTGTCATAATATCTCAACCTTGCCACCTTTGTATGGTAAAACAGTTTATAAAAAGTGATACATTTCACTTTTGCCACCTATGCATGGTCAAGGAGTTTTATAAAGGTGATACAATATCTCAAAGGCACAATACACAAATTTGATCCTAAACTTGGAGTGAAATTTTAAGTTGAAACTCTATCTTTCAAAGTGCATAAATAAGCACTCCAACCTGCCCATTCCTGAACATTTAAACACAAGGTCTAAGCTGGTTAAATGTGTGAGTTATAATTGAGATGATGTGTTTTTTCCATCCAATGTTGCGATGCCACGTTCGTCCATGCAAGCATATCATTTACATGTTGCAGCCGAATTTACACTTATTATACTTAAAAAAATGAAAAAAATAATAATATAAAAGGAGCAGAACACGTTAATCCTTCAATTTGCCCTTTTTCAGTTAATACAAAACCCTAATTTACACGACTATTTCGACTAGAAGTGATGAAATTAGTGGAGATTTATTGTAGAAAATTATTAAATTTTGCATTTTTTGTTGTTGTCGTCCTTCTATTTAGTCAGGTATGTTAGAGTTTTTCATTTTTAAAGTTTCACTTTTGGTAGATGTTTTTGAAGTTTGTTGTTGTAATTTCACTTTTTTATATAGATATGGGTCATCTTATAGTTATTTTTCCAGTATGGTGGTCGCTTCTATAAAGGTAGGTATGTTTTAAAGTCTAAAAAATATGTCTTCTCCATAGACAAGGATTACTTCTCTTTGACGTAGTTGGAATCGTATGCAAAAGATATTGGGTATGATGAAGTTGAGGAGCTTTCTACTAAAGATCCTATTACCCATAGATTTGTCAAGTTACAAAGTGATAACTATCTATATAATTGTATTAAAGATTTATGGAGTGGTTCGACTTTCAATATATTTTTGAAGCACATGCATTTTGGAGAGGTGGGGACTATAACTTAGTTAGGACCATTGTATGGTCCAAAAGTTAATGTAGAGACAAAGGTAGTGTCTAGGATTTCTTATTTAGATGATGATATCGATAAGTGAGGTGGAATTGAACAATCTTTAGAGGAAGAAACTATTGATTCTGTTGACTATGAAATAGATGACTTAGATGATGTACAGGATTAAGATAATAGTGAAGTCGATGAAGAATTAAAAACTTTCAAGGAGAAACAAAGAGAACAAAAAAAAGTTAGGCTAGAAAGGGAAAGACAAAGTCTAAGGACAAATCCAAATAGGCAGAAGCTGAGCTTGGAGAGGCTGAGATAGATAAAGGTTTTGAGGGTGTTTTCACTAATAAGGCAACCAAATATCAAGGTAAATTAGGAGGTAATGAAGAGTTTATTGCTTCATCAGATGAACCTAGTGAAAACAATGATGAA
>JAOTQJ010000011.1:11141389-11152643 GCA_025642045.1 Solanum sejunctum | reverse complement strand
AGTAGTAGTAGTAGTAGTAGTAGTAGTAGTAGTAGTAGTAGTAGTAATGAAAATAATTTGTAATAAAATATTTCTTTTTAAAAAATGATAATATAACAAACAAATTTTTAAAGTTAAAAATATTAAAAGTATGTAATTATTAGATAATATTGAAAATATACTCATTTATTTAAAAAGACTTTAAAATAGAAGGTATACTAGCTTGAATTGGAAGGTTAAGGAATAAGGCAGTATCAACGATGTGTAAAGTCAAACTGCAAGGAAGGCTTATGTCAATGCAATTTATAGGAATAAATAATTACGTTTAAGAAATGAGAGGTCTTCATACCTACAATTTCTAATTAACTAAATGAAAGTGGTTAGTTTATAAATATAGAGATTTATAAATTTAATATAAAAATATGAGTGAGATCAGAAATCATATCTCAAATGGTGACATTCCAATGGAGGAGTAGAAAGACTAATTGTGTGCAAATTCAATCAAGGGTAAATGGTCTTCCCAAGTAGTTCGGGTTCTTCTAATCATGCACTGAAGCACTCTTCCAAGAGTCCTATTGAATACTTTAATTTATCCATCCATTTGGGGGTGGTAAGAAGTAGAGAACGTAAGTATGGTACCAAGTGTATCCCATACACTCTTCCAAAAGTGACTAAGAAATTTGGAATCCCTATCACTAACAATGGTTTGAGGGACTCCATGCAATTTAAGAGCATTGATGACAAATAAAGATGCTACATAAGATGCATCAGCACATTTATGGCATGGAATAAAATGAGTCATGTTAAAAAATCTATCCACTACCACAAATATGCTATCATGTCCTTTTTTAGTCCTAGGAAGGCCCAACACAAAATCCATAGAGATGTCCATCCATGGGCCACTAGGAATAGGGAGAGAGCTATACTTACCATGGGACACCATTCTAGAAGTCAAGGTAGTCACCAACATAAACCTTCTTGATAGGCCATTCACTACCAGATTTTCCTCACCATGCTTGTCATATTCCTGCAAAAGAGAAGAAACAATACTAGGAAAAGTGCTAGTATTTTGGTTAGCATGTAAGAAAAAATGATTGTTGACAAGGCATTTAGAACTTCCACCATCCCCTTTTGCCTTTGCCACCTTTAATTTCTCCTGAAGCTCCTTCATAGCCTTATAATCCTCACTCACTTGGTATGGAGTGAGAGGTGTAATAATATACTTTCTACCTTCAATCACAAAAGGTTATTTGTTGGATCTACCTTGGTGCAAAACATCACTATCAAATTGCCATGGTCTTCCAAAAAAAAATGTGACATGCCAACATGGGTACAACATCACAAGTCAATTCATCATTGTACTTACCCACACTAAACTGAATGCTTTCTTGTTTGAGGACCCTCATTTCACCACTCTCATTGAGCCATTGTAGCTTGTAAAGGTTAGGGTGCTTTGTTGTTGGAATTCCCATATGTACCACCAAGGAACTACTCTCCACATTAGTGCAACTTCCACTATCAATGATTAAAGAACACACTTTATCTTGAATTTTGCACCTAACATGAAATATATTCTCCTTTTGATCAAGCTCTGCTTTAAAAAGGGCTCCCATAATTCTTCTCATGACACATGAAAGATTGGAATTCACCTTCAAGTCTTCATCATTATCAAGTAAAGATTTTTCTTTCCCCATGAAACCAGCAAAATTGACTCTCTCATCCAACCTTTCTTCTTCATTTTCCGAACCATCTACCTCACCTCTATCTCCCTCACTCTTATTCTTGTCATCACCCTCTTCATCATCTTCGGTCTTATACCTATCCTAAAGAGCAATAGTCGACCTTCTATTTGGACACTCACTAGCAATATGTCCACTCCCTTGACATCTAAAGCATTGAATTATAGAGGGATGAGTAAAGTTAGGTTTAGCATGTTTACCTCCTTGTGGTTCCTCAGTTGCCTTGGATTTGTGATCAAGGTTGACATGAGTAGCTTGACCACCACCCTTTGGTTGCTCCCTAGAAGATGTTGTCTTCCAATTATCTCGACCATGTCCCATGTTGAAGTTGAAGAACCTAAAGCCTTGCATGACGTTTCTTCTTTCAAATCTACTTCTACCTTTGAGGCATCATGGAAACCCGCTTCAAGAGTTTCATACTACTTAAGCTTCAATGATTTCAAGATATCATACCTCAAGTTGGCCACAAATTGGATCACTGTATATTGTATGTTCTCTTCCATTTTAGACTTCATTCTCAAGTTCTCAAACTCATCATAATACTCCTCAACACTTTTGGTACCTTGCCTCAATATAAATACCTTCTTGAGTACCTCTTAGTAGTAGTTTAGAGTCAAGTATCTCAACTCCATAGTGCAATCAACTCTTGCCAAGTAGGTAGCTCATAGATGTGATGGCTCTCCCTTTCCCTCCTCTTAGACTCCCACCAAGTGGATGGATACCCTTCAAATTGTGTGAGAGCATACTTTAATTTTTCTGAGATATTATTTGTGAGAAAGATCTTGTCACTTTGAATTTTCCACTCCAAGAACTCATCGGGGTCACTACTCCATTTGAACCTTGGAATTATAACCTTAATAGTGTTCAAGCCCCCCTATCTTGACCATTCCTCTCTCCAAACCTATTTCCTCTATTTCCCATCCTATCTCCTATATATCCCATCCTATCTCCTTTATCCCCATTCTATCTCCTCTATACCTATAATCTCGGCCTCCCAGACTATGATCCCACCCCAAGTCTCGAGGTTGGACTCCTTCCCTTTGTACTCCATAGGTATCCCTACCCCCATGCTCCCAAAACTCATCATTATTGAGATCTCCATACCTTTTATCATAGAGAGGATTTTGGTATTGGTAATCTTGGTAGGGAATTTGTGGTGCATTTGATAGAGGTGATGGGTGACATGCATTACAAGATGCATTTGATGTATTTCGAAATGGAGTTTGGTAATGGACTTGGTTCACCACAAAAGGAAGATTCTCTTTTGGAGGGTGATAGGTTTGTGCATTTGGGTGTGGTGTAGCTTGTCTTGGATGGTTTAGATTGTTGTTCATTCGGAAAGTGGGGTTTTGGTAGCTTCGGGTTCGGTTTTGTGGAGGAAAACATAGATTATGAGCTTGTCCCAGTGTAATGGTAGTGGAATTCATCGATGCCCTCCTTATCTCATCATTTTTGGGTTGGATTACTTTTCCGTGATTCTCATTCTCCACCCATACCTTCTATCATTCCATTCATTTTCGTTATTTCTTTAGAGATGTAAGCAAGAGTTTCCATAATGCATTTTCGAACCTTTCCCAATTAGACTTGTATTAGACATGATACCTATAACATTGAACAAATAAGATTAGTAGCAAAAGTCTCATGTCACTCGTATGTAGTTTCTCAACTCATCATCTATGGCGTCGTCTCAAAATTGATAGTGATCTAGCTCCGCTCAATCAATTCAAGGTCACCTATCCTTTATGGTGGAGTGGATTCTTATGACTCTTGATATAAAGATGACTCAAACAAAGATTATGAACATGAATAAAAGAAGAAAAACTAGAAGAAAGACGCACAAGAAATATCAGACAAAACAACTAAGTAACAAAAGTAGAAGAAAGTACTTGTTGTTGCCTAATTTGAAGAATCAAAAAGATGATTTAACATTTAGAATCTAGTTAACAAGTAATTGAAGATGTTAATTAGTTATTAAATAGTTGAGGAATGAAAGAAAAATGAGTGACAATGAAGAAGAATTGAGTTCGGACACTTAGAAAAAATATTTTAAGGCTTAAGGTGTTCATAATTTGAAAGGGGTTTGATTTGATGATTTAATGATTAAAACTAGTTATCAAGTAGCTAAAGATGTTAATTACTTGCTAAGTAGTTGGAAAATCGAAGCACATAAATTTTAAAAAAGGAATTACTTCGTTTGGACACTTTGAAAAACTTTTATACCTAAAAAACCTCCCATACTTAGAAAACATTTGGGGTTCAAAAAAGTCTATAGATTTTAAGTCTCTGAAATTGCAGTACATGCACCACTTGGCGCATCTGGAAGGGCTGGAGCTGCTAATTGGACATTGACTGCTGATTGGAGCAGAGTTGGTGACATGGAAATTATTTTTGAAAAAAAAAATTTGTTTTGTTTTTTTTGTAAAAAAAAATCAGATTCTTTTTTCAAATTTCCACTAATGCCAACAAACACTTTGACCAACTTTAAATTGAGAAAAGTAGATCAAATATACCTTTTGGTCTTCTTTGTTTTCATGAACACTTAAATATCTTCAAGAATACTTGAATATCTTCAAGAACACCAAGAACACAAACTAAATCCTAGCACCTTTAAATCAACTTGAAATTGACTCAAAATTTAGGATTAGCTTCCCCTTGATGTAGAGAACAAATTCCAATGATCATTAACCTTCAAGTTCTTCCCAATCAAATAACCCACTTTTAAATTTTGAAAAGTTTGGATGCTCAAAACCCTTCAATGGCAACTTCACTTCCACAACTCCAAATTGAATGAAATTTGAGACTTAGGTTCAAAAAATACTAGTGAACAAGAATCAAGAGTCAAAAATAACAAATCAAATAAAACAAATTAGGTTTTTTTGGATTTTTGAATTTTGAGTGAATCTAAATTCCAAGACCTAGATTTGTGAAAACAAATCTAAACCTAAGCTTTTGATGCCAAATGATAAAGATCAAACAAGAAAGAAAGGAAAAAGGAAACAAAGATAAAAGGATATGTCGATTAAATTCAAACTAGTGAAATTATGGGTAACAAGGGACTCAAAAACCTCACCTCCCAATTGATTTCAACTACTCAAATCAAACCCTAAGAGGAAAACTTGAAGGAAATGAAGAACCACAAATGGGCAACCATCAATTTCCAAGAAAACAAGTCAACTAACAATTCTAAGAGTTCACCCTAATTACTCACTAATTACTCACTAAAAAGATACTACAATTTGAGAAATCAATACTCAATATATTTTTAGTCTTCCAAATGATAAAAGAAGACATTTTCTTTATAATTTTACCATTAATGAGTAAGGGCCTTGGTTGGTTGCCTTCTTCTCAAATCCTTGAATTCAAGTAGTAGACATTTGCACATATGACTTCTTCCTTCCAACTTCTCACCTTGATAGAACTTTCAGACATTGTAAGTCTTTCTTTGGTGACCCTAAAGCTCCTCTAATGCTTCCTTATTCGTAAACATTGCTTGTAGGTCTTAGAGATCTTTTGCTTGACTCCTTGTGAATGGTCTTGAAGGGTACATGTCACTCATGTTGGTACCATCTCTACTTTGCATGTTATCACTTAGGTTATAACAAGCTTGGTATCAAAGCACTAGGTTGTTAATGGTCCTTGGATATCCAACACACTACATCAAATTATTTATGGTTGTGAAATGCGCCACAACTATGAGTGGGTGGCTATGAGGGGTTTTAGGAAATATTTCACTTCTTCGTGATCTATATCATGCTTTAAATGTAGAATAAGGCTTTTTTCCCTAAACAAATGGTCTTTGTTCTTCTAGATCATTGTCACGACCCAAGCCCCTAGATGTGACAAGATGAATGGGGAACCCGAAAGGACCCCAATCAAGCCTCTTAATCATTACACATCCTTGGTCGCGGAAGAAATAAAATAACAACAATAGATAGAAAAGAGGGTAATACGATGCTAAGGGACATCATTTATATCATAAATATCAAAGTGTCAAGAGAGTCAATCTTATAGCATCATTACATAACTTGTCCAATGACACCTCTAAACATAGAACTTAGCGAAGACTAAGACAAGCAACCAGGCTCACCCTCATAGTCAAAGCATACAATAAAAAGGAAATATAGTCTTTATACATAACATAAATCAAAGACATTATCCCCAAAATTGAGGACTCACCAACTTACATTGAGAGTAATCATACTAGCCATGTGGATGAGGATGATGATTAAGTGGAGCTCTGGTTCCTACATGGTAACATCATATAGACATAGAATATGCATTAGTACATTTGAATGTACTAAGTATGTAGGATGCAATGCAACAAGAGATAGGCAACATAAGTCGCATACGTATTTAGGCAATAAATGAGCATGTGGTAGTATGGCATGCATGAGTCATGCTTGAAGTAAAACATGCTAACATAGAACATATTACATCTGTAGGAAGAGAATAACATCATAGAGATCAAGGCCTACCACCCCTTGATGAGGCGATTGAGGTTAAAATACCCCAATATAGTTGCACAGGCCTACTACTCCCCGAGCGAAGCGATTGAGGTACAAACGCCCTAGCATGGTTACACGGGCCTACTATCCCCTAAGCGAGGCAATTGAGGTACAAACCATCCAACATGGTTGCACAGGCCTACTGCCCCCCCTCTCGATCGAGGTAATTGAGCTACAAACCCCCCATCATGGTTGTTTGGGCCTACCACCCCCCGAACGAGGCATGGTCAACTTGCAATACTGTAGATGCTATTCATGAAATCAATACACATATACATCCCTTCCATCATCATAAAGCCATATAAGTCATAGGTCATGCAATGAATCATCAATAGTTCAAGAACCCTAACTGGATATTTTAATGAACACATGGTGGGTGTGTAATGCTAGTATAAAACCACATAATTAAAGAGTGAAATCATGTAAGAAGTCTTGAAGTAAATCAACACACAAATACTTGGTAATACCACCTTGCAAAGTACATGAAAACCCTTTATCAAATCTTAAGATAGATCAAAGATTATAGCTCAAAACATGATTAAATAGTCACACTTTTACAAAACCCCAACATAGTTCATAGTCAAATTCATAATAGAAGACCCATAAGTAAAATCAACTTAGAAACATGTAATTTCCTAAGGAAGCTTAGGCACCATAGGTGAAAGGACCCAATGGTTGAAACTCACATACCTTGACTTTGGAGAATTCCTTTATGATGATTGGAATGGAGATTTGAAGCTTGAATAAAATTCTTAAGATCCAGAATGAGTTTTGACACTTGAATTTTAGGTGAAATATTTGTCTAAGTGATTGAGAGAGTATTGGGGAATGTCTTGTATGATATGAATGTGAAATATGGCTAAGTATAAGTATTTTTACATATGGGAAGACTTAGTCCCAAGCCCAAAATCCTTGGACCGAACAACAAAATTGGCACCATTTTAACACTGGTCTACACCACAGTTGCATCGCACCAGAGGTGTAGATCAACACTAGATAAGGATATTTTTGGATTTTAAAATTTTAATACGATTGCTCCAAAATTGGGGTTAGACCCATTCCTCACTCAATTTTGCCCCCTGATCAAGAATGTGAAGTGGGATTTTTGATATCATGCACGGATTTTGAGATATATGGAAATTATGATTCAGAGCACTTTCGAGGCACATTTTCACTAAAGTAAGCTAATGGTTTTCCCTTTTGTGTGAATACACCACCTATTCCAATACACAAAGCATCAAATTCAATTTCAAAGGTATTATCAAAGTTAGGAAATTGAAGCAATGGTGAAGAACTTAATATCGATTTCAAGGCTTGAAAAGACTTCTCTTGTTCTTCTTCCCATAAACAAAGGTACATCTTTCTTGGCTAACTCGGTGAAAGGAGAAGCAATTGAACTAAAACCCTTTATAAATCGATGATAAAATCTTGCTAACCCATAAAAACTTCTTACCTCGGATGCATTAGTTGGAGTTGGCCAAGACTTGATGAACTCTACCTTCTCTTCATCAACCTCTATCCCATTTGTACCGACCACAAAAACCCAAAACACAACCTTCTCAACAAAAAATGAGCACTTCGTGAGATTAGTAGTGAGATGCTCTTATAGTAAGACATCAAACACTTGCTTCAAATGGGACACATATTCCTCAATTGTCTTGCTATACACAAGGATGTTATCAAAGTACACGAGAATAAACTTGTTGATAAAAAGTTTGAGAACACGATTTATTAACCTTATGAAAGTGCTTGGGGCATTTGTCAATCCAAATGGTATCACAAGCCATTCATACAACCCAAACTTTGTCTTAAAAGCCATTTTCCACTCATCACTAAGTTTCATACGAATTTTATGATACCCACTTCAAAGGTCAATCTTGGAGAATACACTAGAGCAACATAGCTCATCAAGCATATCATCAAGCCTAGGAATTGGATGTTGATACTTCACTGTGATCTTATTTATGGCTCTACAATTAGTACACATTCTCCAAATGCCATCTTTCTTGGTAACAAGAATCACCGGTGTGGCACAAGGACTTAAGCTTTATTTGATCAACCCTTTTTCAAGAAGCTCTTCTACTTGCCTCTGTAGCTCCTTGGTTTCATCCGGATTGCTCCTATAGGCTGGATGGTCAGGAATTTATAAAGTTGGTGCAAAATCTATTTGGTGTTCAGTTCCCCTCAAAGGAGGAAGTCCCATGGGCATCTCCTCCAAAAATAGCTCATCATAGTCCTGCAAAGGAGAAGAAATAATACTAGGCAAAGTGTTAGTATTTTAGTTAGCCTGCAATAAAAGATGGGTGTTGACAAGGCATACTAGAAAGTGTCCCTCATCCATACCCTCTAAACATTTACTTGGCTTTGCCACCATGCACATATTCTTCTTATTTTTAGCCCAGAACCCTCTTTGGAACAACAATGGAACTTCCACCATCATCTTTTGCCTCCTCCACCTTTATTTTCTCTCGAAGATCCTTCATACCCCGATAATCTTCACTCACTTGGTATGGAGTGAGAGGTGCAAGAACATACTTTAAACCTTCAATAACAAAGGTGTATTTGTTGGATCATCCTTGGTGAACAACATCCCTATCAAATTGCCATGATCTTCCCAACAAAATATGACATGCCAACATGGGTACAACATCACAAGTCAATTCATCATTGTAATTACCCATACTAAACCGAATGCTTGGTTGTTTAAGGACCTTTATTTCTACACTCTCATTGAGCCATTGTAGCTTGTAAGGATTAGGATACTTTGTTGGAATTCCCATACCTTCCACCAAAGAAGTACTCACCGTATTATTGCAACTTCTACTATCAATGAAAGAACACACTTTATCTTGAATTTTGCACCTAGCATGAAATAGATTCTCCATTTGATCAAGCTCTTCTTTGGCAAGGCCTTCCATAATTCTTCTCAAAACACATGAATGATTGGAATTCACCTTCAAGTCTTCATCATTTTCAAGCAAAGATTTTTTTTCTCCATAAAGCAAGCAAAATTTACTCTCTCATCCAATCTGTCTTCTTCATTTCCCAACCTATCTCCTCTATATCCCATCCTATCTCCACTATTCCAATAATCTCGGCCTCCCATGCCATGAATCCACCCTAAATCATAAGATCAGATTCCTTCTCTTTGTACTCTATACGTATCCCTACTCCCATGCTCCCAAAACTCATCATTGTTGAGATCTCCATGTATTTTATCATATAGGGGATTTTGGTATTGGTAGGCTTGGTGGGGAATTTGTGGTACATTAGGTGGAGGTGATGTAGCTTGACTTGGATAGTTTAGATTGTAGTTCATTTGGAAAGTGGGGTTTTGGTAGCTTCAAGTTCGGCTTTGTGGAGGAAAGCATAGATTATGGGCTTTTCCCGGGGTAATGGTAGTCGAATGCATCAATGCCCTCCTTATATCATCATTTTTGGGTTGAATTGCTTTCCCCCTATTCTCATTCTCCACACGTACAAACATTTCCTCCATACCTCCCATCCTTCCATTCATTTCTGCTATTTGTTTGGAGATGTAAGTAAGAGTTTCCATGATGTTTTCCAAACATTTCCTAATTGGACTTGTATTAGACATGATACCTATAACACTCAACAAACAAGATTAGTTGGAAAAGCCTCACGTCACTTGTATGTAACTCTCAACGTACCTTCTACGACATTGTCTCAAAATTGATAGTGAACTAGCTCCACTCAATCAATTCAATGTCACCTATCATTTGTGGTGGAGTGAATTCTTATGACTCTTGAAATAAGGACAACTCAAACAAATCATAGAAACATGAATAAAAGAAGAAAAACTAGAAGAAAGAGCATAAGAAATTTTGACTCAAAAAAACCAAGTAACAAAAGTAGAAGAAAGTACTTGTTGTTACCTAATTTGAAGAATCAAAGAGATGATTTAACATTTAGAAACTAGTTAACAAGTATCTAAAGATGTTCATTAGTTGTTAAATAGTTGTGGAGTGAAAGAAAATGAGTGATTTAGAAGAAAATTTTAGTTCGGACACTTAGAAAAAATTTTGAAAGCCTTAAGATGTTCATGACTTGAAAGGGGTTTGATTTGATGATTAAAACTAATTAACAAGTAGTTAAAGATGTTAATTACTTGCTAAATAGTTGGAGAATTCAAGCACAAAAATTTTAAAAAAAGAATAACGTCTTTTGGACACTTAGAAAAAATTTTATGCCCAAAAAACCTCCCATACTTCAAAAAAATTGGGGGGAATGAAAAAGTCTGTAGAAAATTGTCTCTGAATTTGAGACTCATGCGTTACATGGAGCATCTGGAGAGGGTCTAGATGCTGACTCACCTGCTGACATTGATGTGATGCTGATTTGGCATTGACATGCAAAATAATTTTTCAATTTTTTTTAAAAAAACATTCTGATTTTTTTTCAAAATTCCACTAAGGCCAACAAATACTTTTGACCAAGTTTAAATTGAGAAAAGTAGATCAAATGTACGTTTGATCATCAACCTTCAATTTCTTCTAAATCAACCCACTTTCAAAATTTGAATAGTTTGAATGCTCAAAATCCTTCGATAGCAACTTCACTTCGACAACTCCAAATAGAATAAAATTTGAGATTTCGGCTCAAAAAAACATTAGTGAACAAGAATCTAGTGTCAAAAATAATAAATCTAATAAAAATATTTTTGGATTGTTTTATTTTAGGGGGGATTTTTGTATTTTTGAATGGACCAGAATTCCAAGTCCTAGATTTGTGAAGACAAATCTAAACCTAAGCTCTTGATACCAAATGATAAAGATCAAACAAGAAAGAAAGGGAAAAGGGAACAATGATAGAAGCATATGTGGATTAAATTCAAACTATTGAAATTATGGTCAACAAGGGACTAAAACCTGACCTCGCAATTGATTCCAACAATCCAAATAAAACCCAAGCAAGAAAATTGGAGGAAACTAAGAAACATAAGTGGGCAACCTTCAATTAATCAAGCAAACAAGTCAACTTACAATTCTAAGAGTTAATCCTAATTACTCA
>JAOTQJ010000011.1:11129748-11141289 GCA_025642045.1 Solanum sejunctum | reverse complement strand
AACAGAGGAAACTCTGCCAAAATTTCGGTAGAATTTCAGACTAGGTTATAAAGGAATTTGGTTTAGTATGTGTTTGCATGCCCTTATCGGGCACTGGTCACGACCCCAGGGTGGGGCGTGACACTTGATTCTTTCTCTTAAATTTCTCCAAAATTCAAGGGCTTTCAGTAGCGTATTTCTTGAATTGTTGGATGATTTAGATCCCTTATAGATGTATTCCAATTGCTATGAAGCTTTGTTCTTCGAGAAGATCTCTGGGAAGAATTTGTCGATCATTTCTTGGAAGAAATGTGTAGTAGATTGTGTAACTGTCCACAATACTTGCTCCAATTCTTGCTCAAGTTTTTGTAGAATGTCCTTTGAATGTCATGTCTATCCCCTCTTTAAGTTGTAGGGGATGGACAAAGTTGTTTTTGATTGGCCTAAAGATTCCATTTGACACTTGACGAAGTGTGACTGATTCTTGCATTTGGCTAAGATTATCACATCATTTGAACAAGTGGCGTCATCTTGTTGGTCTTGGATACCTTGTCACCGCGACACGGGCATGGATTTTGTCTTCAAGGTAAGATGAACCTTAGACTTGAACTTAATAAAATAGACTTTATATATTTTTTTAAACTCAAATTAATCATTCAACCCAAATGAATATGGATTTAATTCAAAGTTCATATGAATTTAATCCAATAAAATTTATGTATCTGCAAAGCCTCCCAAAAATTAAGTCAAAACCAAGGAATTTAAGTTTAAAATCCCCTAATATTGATGGTAAGTAAAGGTATTAGTTTGAATATCACTTACCCAATGAGTTCCTTGAAAATTTCCTTTATAAATCACCCCTCAAAGCTCCAATTTTCAAAAATGGTGAAAATCGAATATGTTTTTCGATATTCAGTCTCAAGAACCACTCTCAAAGGTAGAAAAAGTGACCAAACGGTCATTTAAGTGACACCCAAATGGTTCACTATAGCGAAACCTAGTTCACTTAATTGAACCCCACACCCCTTAGCTTTAGCGTGACCTGATCCACTTAAGCAAACTCTACCAAAAAAGGTTGGACGCTTTAGTGGAAACTGGTCCGCCTAAGCGAGAGCTGTAGCACCAGATATCAGAGATTTGGAAAAAATTAGCTAAGTCTCTGATTAAACTCTCAAGATTTATTTGAAATCTCTTTCACATAACCTACATATGCTACCCTACAAAATTTGACGTTTTGGACTAAAATGAAATCATAAAAAGCTGAATCTGAGGTCTCCTTGACTCGAGACCTGATGAAAAATAACTAAACTAGTTAAACTCAAAAAGATCAACATGACCTAAGGGCTTCCAAAAATATGATGATGCATCTCTTAGGCCTAAAATGACCTTCTAAATTCGAAAAAGTAGTCAGAAATCCAATCTGAGCATTCCAACTCAAAAAATTGACCAAAGTCAAACATAACACATTTAAAGCCACACTTTCCACCTTCGGACCTCAAATCCATAAAAACATCCATAATTCTGAAAACGAAGGTGTTTCTAGATTTATTTTGACATTATAAAACTAATGGAACTCTTGAAATTCCATTTCGAGAATTAAAACTCCAAATAGTACACAAATTAATAGTACTCTTAAATTATTGATGAGATATTGAATGATGAGATGATTAGAGTCTCTCTGAGAATTATTGAATGATGAGAGCCTTCATAAGGCACAGTAGAGATGAGTTATTTGGGATGTATCGACTGGACAGAATGTTTTATTAGCATTGAGTCATGGGAGGAGTATCGAGCACCAAAAGAGTAAGAGTAGCCCAAATCTCACTCATCAACTACGTAGCCAAACGTGGGTGAGGATTAGAATCATTTTATCTCATTGTGGTTCCCTTTAGATAGAGTCCCTAAAACAACAGAGGACTTAACGAATTGTTATGGTCCCTAGTAGATTCGATTAGTCCCATACCTGACAAGTATGGGATGGCTATGGCAATATCAGCATGATTGTTGTATGATTATTGGCTCATAAGTGATTGTTGTTGGATAAGAGAAACTCTCAGAAAGTTCCTAGCTTGAGCGCTCTGAGTTGAGATGTGATGAGATGAGATGTGATGTGATGAAATGAGTTGAGATGAGTCCTTCAGAGGTGAATCTAATATGATGATGAGTTGATTGGTAGATGGGTCATTTGTCTACTCTTTATTATTTCTTTAGATAGACATTTAACATGTTGATTGATTTCTATATTTAGTTGTTATTGCTTTTACTATTATTCTACTTGTTACGGTTTCTCTCTACTATTTTACATACCAGTACATTCCAAGTACTGACATCCCCTTTTAGACTGCATCGTATTAATGATGTAGATATGCAGGATAGAGGTCATCAGGTGGGGAACCATTGAGGACCTTCGAGTGTTCAGCAGATTGGTGAGTCTCCCTTACTTCGGAGGGTTCATTGCATTATTTTCATCGTACTTTAGAGTTTAGAATTGCTAATATTTTTTTATGTTGGATTGAGGTATCCATGGGCCTATCACTGGCACCATATAATAGTGATAGGGTCTTCATAGACTAGAGTCAGACGTTGATATTAGAAGTTGTAAGCTAGTTTGTTTCCACTAGCCTTTATTTATCATTACTGTTAAGACTAAGATGTGCCCATTTATTCTCATTTATCTTCTGCTGATTAGTGCTATTGTTGAGTGGATGAATGTGATGAGGCCCAGTAGTTCACTTGAGGACTAGCAATAATCTCTGGGTGCCGAGCACGTCTTGGGTCCCCTTCCAGGGCATGATAGCTGATAGTCTACGTGGAAAAGCTAGCTCATAAGCCACCTCACCCACTCTTCTCAAAATCTTAAATAGGCCGATAAATCATGAGCTAAGCTTGCCTTGTTTTCCCAAATCACATCACACCCTTCATGGGTGATACCTTCAGCTACACCCGATCACCTACCATAAACTCCAAACGTCGGATCCTCTGGTCAACATAGCTCTTCTGGTGACTTTGAGGTATCAACAATCAAATTTGAATTAGGAAAATCTGCTCCATATCAACTTTAATAAGCAAGTAAATACCTAAGTAACCCTCTGAAACCAAATCAAACCCCTCAATAAGAGATTGATATCTCTGACCATATAATGCCTCATGCAAACTAAATGCTAGAGTAGTAAGTGTTGTAAGCAAACTTTGCCAAGGGTAGATGTTGATCACAATGTGTAACACCCCATAAAATCCAATGGAAAATTTGAGATCGAATTGCGACTAGTGGAAAAAATCAAGTTAGAAAATGATCTCGACCCAAATTAAGAGCAACCAGGTTGAATTATGAAGTCGTACAATTTGTGCAAAAATAGTAGCAAATCTACATTCGCTCCACGACACGCTAGGGACACGGACTTGCCCTTGTGATTTTTTGATTGTTTTTCAATGGGAAATGCTTTTTTCAAAACTTCACAAAACACATTAGTGCACGCTCCCTCAGGGACGCGCACCTTTGTCCTAGAAAATTATTTTTTTCTTTTAATTTGAGAAGGGCAATTTTGTCCTTTTTAATATACTTTATATCCACAAAATGGTTTTTAAAGCATATTTCATACAAAAAGGGTTTAAACCTATAATTCTTTCTAAGTTTTATGCAAGTTCTAAGAGGGAAGAAGGAGATACAGAGTGAAGGTTTCCAAAGAAATCCCAAAATCCTTGAAGATTTTTCATTCCTAGGTATGTAAAGACTATCCAAAAGCATGTGATTGTTCTTCCATGTGCCCAATGTAAAGTTAGGATGCAAGATTGATAATTAGAGTCTTGAATAGTGATTTCTTGAAAGTTTTCTTGAATAATACCTTTAATTCTTGAATATTGCCTCTAATTTTTGAATATTTTACTTAAATTATATTTTTGTATCTTAAATTGATGATCATCATGTTTAAAGTTTATAGTATACCTGTATTATTATGTGATTATGATTTAACTTGTATAAATTCTCTCTGCAATGACTTGAATAATGAACTTAGGTGGATGTCTAGAACTTTGATTATCTGAATGTGATGTTCGATTGAGTCTGAGTCCTGAGGTGATGTGTGTTAATGATTGTGATAGTTGAAAACAATGTTGATTGAGTTGGATGAATATATTCCTTCGAATTTGAAAGGATAGTCTTGCCCATAGAGGTTGAGTGATGGAAATTCTTGACAAATTAATAGACTTATGAGCATGTCAAGTCCTGAGAGGAGTATTGAGCACCAAAAATGAGTAAGTGTGAGTCCCACTCACACTCATTACCTATGTCGCCAGCATAGTATAGGATTGGACCATGAGAACGTATGTTTTCTTAGTCCCAAAAGAGAAATTACTATTATTATAAACCCCTAATGTACACTTTTTTACCCTGACTAAGTACTGGGCAGATGTTGCAATGACATCGCTTCGTTTTACCATCATCAGCTCATGGGTTATAAGTGTAGGTCCAAGAAACTTCCATATAGGTCTCATGATAATAAAACTCTAATTTGATGTGATAGTGTGATGGATAGTGAAATGATACGGTACGGTCCTATACTCTGAGGTAAGGTTGAGGGATTGACGAGTGACTGTTACATTGTTCTATTTACTTTAACCCATTTTAGATACAACATATTCCACATACTAATGCCTTTTTGATGATGCATTATTTTATGATGTAGATTCTGTAGATAGAGGACTTCAGTAGTCAATCATTTAGGTTCAAATCTTTGATTTCAGATCATGGTGAGTCCTCTCCAACATTTGGAGGATGATTTTTATTTCTTTGTATATCAGTATTTCTTTTGATTGTGGTAACCATGGACTATCATGATACCTTTTTAGATATTAGTTATAGAGGCTTCGCAGACATAGATGGTTGATGAATAGTATCAGGCTTATTGATTTCCATTTCTCTCTTTGAGATATTTATTCATATTATCATATTATAGTTTATTATTTTATTGAATCTTTCGCATATGAATGGATAGAATAATGGTAATGAGACTATGTTGTCCACTAGGGGACTAACAACAGTCTTCGAGTGCTAGTCACATCTAGTGTACCCTCCTGAGGCATGACAAAGTTGGTATCAGATCCCAGAGTTCGAGTGTCCTAGGGAGTCTGTGAATTCGTGTCTAGTAAAGTCTTGTTTATGGGTGTGTTGTGCACCACACTTTATAAACATGATGCTATAGGACATTAGGAAGTGTTACCCTTTTTCTATGATTTGAGATCGTGCTATAAAGTTTAGCTTGTGGAATTCTTATTTTAACTCGTACGTTTTATGCTTACAAAAAATGTCGCCCAGGAGAATAGCCGCTTAGAGAGACCGAAGATGGGAATGCCCCGCTAGGATTGTTGAGGTTCCCCAGGCGCGCCCTGCTCAGCCCTAGCCAGCTCCTACTACTGAGTTAGAATTCAGAGGAGCCATCACCATACTAATTCAGTTAGTGGCCTACCAGGGAAATAGCCAAGGTTCCTAGGCCCCTAGTTCTGGCTCACAGGATCCTTCAGCTGCAACCTGGCTCAAGCACTTTTTGAGGATGAACCCACCAGTGTATACGAGGTCAAAAGTGAAGGATGACCGGCAAAATTTTATAGATGAGATGTATAAGGTTCTAAGGGCTATGTATGCGAATAAGCTTGAGGGAGTAGAGCTTTCGTCCTACTAGCTGAAGGACATGGCTAATGTATGGTACACCAAGTGGGAGGTGAGTAGAGGTGAAGATGCAGAGCTTGCCTTATGGGAGGAGTTTGAAACCGCATTCCTTGAACACTTCCTTCCGCAAGAGTTGACGAAGGCGAAGGCAGAGGAGTTTGTGAATCTAAAATAGGAAGGGATGACTGTGAAGGAGTATAGCCTTAAGTTCATAAAACTGTCAAGGTATGCTCAATAGATAGTGAAAGATATGAGGCAGAGGATAAGGAGGTTTGTGTCTGGTCTAGCCAAACATGTACAGCAAGAGTGTAAGGTTGCTTTGCTAATCGCTGGTTTGGGCATCTCTAGATTTATGGTGTATGCCCAGCAGATAGAGGAAGATAAGAGGGGGATAAGGAAGAGCATTTGAGTAGAAAGGCAAAGTCAACGGGAAGTGAGGCTTGCTCACAGAGACAAAATAGGGGTGACAAATTCTACTTCCAAAAGAGATCATCACATCCCATACCCTCGACAGTAAGTGCGCCCATACAGCCAAGCAGGTATGACCAGAAATCTCAGAGTTATCAAAATAGCAGGACCTCAGGAGCCTAATATTAGGCCAATGTGACTCAGGGCCCGAGGGGAAAGCCACCTTGTGGCACTTTTGGGAAACTCCATCTTGGTAGGTATCGTCTGGGCACGGATGCTGATGTGTCATAGAAATATGAATTATAATGCTTTAAACAAATAATTTTTATGCGTTCTCAAGCAAACTTGTTATTTTGATATTTGTTTTTGTGAATTCTCAAGAAAAAGAATAAGGCATGGAAGAAATGAGAACAAGATAGAAAAAGGATGAAAAATAGTGCAAAGATAAGCCAAAATGGACTGAAGTATGGGCATACGGGGACCTATACGACTCGTGTAACTCTACATAGACTCTGAGGCTCGTTGTGGCCTCATACTTAGTGGATAGTATTGGATAGTTGGTGAAGAAAAGTCCTATGGCACATATCACGGACCATGGGATATCAGACAGATCATTATGGTGTTTATCAAAGTGATGTTGAGGAGTAGTCCATCAAAAGTTGGAAGATTTTGGCCAAGTAGCATGAGATGGAACAACCCACAAACCGTTGGGAGTTAGATGGTCGTTTAGCTAACTGTCAATATGATATGATGAGGACACCATCTAAAAGCAAGCAAAATAACTCAAGTGAAGCCAGATGGGTCATTAAATAGGTCGTGTGACCAACTACGGTCTGTGAAGTGTCGACATGTGGAAGAAGTTGGGCAAAAAAATGCAAACGCACGACAAACGGTCCATTTCACAGATCATCGTACACCATACAGGCTGTTTGCTCAAGCATGTATCAGTACATGAGGAGTAGTGAAGATGAGGCTAAGGACAGATACATGGAATGTTTGACGAACCATATAACAGTCACATGGGCCATGTGGTGGGCCGTCCACGCCGATGGATTTTTCCTATTTTAATTAGGATTAGGTTTTCTTTATATATAAATAGGTAATTTATTTCATTTTTAGTTATTCTTGGACAAGTAGAGCTAGAAGACATTGAAAAATATTATTTTCTGAGATATTTCACAAGATTTTGGGATTTTGCTTATGGAATTCAAGCTTGTAGCTTGTGGCTTCATTGACTCTTCAATAGTAAGTCTTCTACTATGATTTCGTTGTATCGTTGCTAGTTTTATTCCTTAAATATGTCAGGCTAAACCCATAACTAGGGTTTTGGGAACCATGACAAATCAATACGATAGGTGAATATGGGGTAAGTCTTAGGATTGATTAGTGTATATATCATAGTAATCTTTGTTTTAATTTCTTCCTTGATGAGTCAACGCATTAGGGTAAGCATTATTCTTTGTATCACCGAAAGGGATGTTTTGATTTGTAAAAGAGTTATACAACGGAAATTCGAGGTTTTTAACCTAGTCTAAGTACTTGAGACCGAAAGGTGGGAGTATTCCAAGATGAACAACAAGGGTTAGTAAGTAGATGTTCTGACACCGAAAGGTGGTGAATGATATATATTTAAGGGGGACCGAGAGGTGAATTAAATGTTACATAACTTGTTATATCCTATATACGTAATCATGAATGAGCTTATTACTATATTTGGCTATCGCATTAGATGTCATAGGGAACATAATCCTAGCCTTGCACAAATTGATTGGAACCAAGTCGTTCTTGCACTCATTTATTTTTTTCTTTAATTAATTAGTTTGAAAAAACAAAATCCCCCATATTTACTTTATGCATTTTTGTTTTGGGAATAGATATTACATCTAAGAATAGTGCTAATAAATATATTCTCATGCATTCCCTGTGGCATCAACCTCAAATCTGGTTTAGTTCTATATTTGATCAACGACCTTTACTATTTTGTTTGGAGTGTAAATTTGAGTGTATCAAACTTTGGTGCCATTTTTTTTAGTTTGTAATACTAATCCCTAATTTTACTTTTGTTTTTTGTAGAAAGCCAGCATTGCATGCCAAACATCCATAGCAAGGGTGAAGCACTTGTTCCTTATGACTCCGATCTTACTAAAATAATACGCAGAATGAATGCCCAAGAATGCGAAGCAGCTAGATAGAGAGAATTGGTGGTGAACCCTGCAGGTAGGGGTAACGATGGTCTGGGTGATGATGAAAATGCTGGAAATGAGGTACCACCAGCAGCAACACTTAGACAGGTATCGCTGCTCGGTATGAGACCTCAAGTGCCTTAGCCGCCCAACACAGTGAATGATGATGATGAAGGTGCTGGGACCACTGGGGAGATAGTACTTCCCCCACTACTCACAGGTATTAAGTTCAGTATCACTATCACTATGTGGCAGATGCTACAGTTGAAAGGGTTGTTTAGCGAAGTAGCAACTGAGGATGTAAGTTAGTACATCCTCAACATTTGGGCAACATACCAATTGTCTGAGATTCCTGGGGTCAGTCAACAAGCAATTAGGTTGCGGTTATTCCCATTTTCTCTTTCTGGTGCGGTAACTAAGTGGTTGAATGAGCTTCCACAAGATTCGATCAGCACTTGGGGAGAGTTAAAGGAGGTATTCTTGGAAACAACTCAAAATCACAGATTACATTAGCTCTCACAAGCAACTACTAACTGAAGCATTACATGAGACTTAGGAGAGATTCGGGTAGAAGCTTAAGCAGTGCCCTGATCATCTCCTCACAGATGAGCATTTAAAGAAAGTCTTCTATAGGTCTTGCAATTTTGTGACAAAGCGATTGTTGATGCTGCTTGTTAGGGGTCATACATGTTTGGGACTTTTCCAGACACCGTGGTGATATTAGATCAGGTAGAAAGAATAACAGATCATGGTATACTATAGATGGAGACTAGGGCTCATCTTTGAGATGACAGAGGAGCAGCAACGAAAGGAGGAGGAAAGAGATCAAGACATAGCACACATAAAGACCTAATTGGACTTATTGGCAAAGAAGGAGGCATAGAAAAGGTCAAAGCTATAGACAACATGCCTAGGTATGATGATAAAGGCTACAACTTTGATAAAAAGGCAAACTTCTTAGGTAGCCAGGGGGTTACTAGTCATTCAACGTCGGCAATCAAGGTCGGAACTATGGCATGATCAAAACTATCAAGTAAACTGGCAAACCAGAGACGATTATAGGAACTATGAGCGTCAGAACGATAGTGGCGGAAACTCAATGTTGGAAGAAAAATGATGGCAAAGGTACTTGACAATGTTGAGTCCACAGAGGTAAGGATGTGAGACATAAAAGGGGAGATGTCCAATGTTCAACAATTGGTCGACTTGCATTCCACCTTAATCAAGTAACTAGAGCAGCATATGGGATAATTGTCAGTAGCCTTAAACAAGAGAAAAGCTGGTCACAGCCAAGCAACACTATTCAAAACCCAAAGAATGACGGTCAATACATGGCAGTAACCACGAGGAGCAGCAAGGTACTTTCTGACCCTGTTGTGCCTAATAATGCATACTTGGATAAAGTTAAAAGTAAGATGCCTAACCCTATGGAGGAGCATGTTGATGACTTGAGTAAGGAAGCGAAAGTAACACCAACAGTGTCTCAGGTAACTAAAGAGCCTGAGGTGACACCAACAGTGACCCAACCTCTGCCAACCATTCCTAAGCCGCCACCACCATTCCCACAAAGGTTGTAGAAGAAGGTTGAAGATGGCAAGTTTTTAAAGTTTTTGTACATGCTTAAAGAGATTTCAATTGACATTCCTCTAGTGGAGGCACTTGAACAGATGTCGGGCTACGCTAAGTTCATGAAAGACTTGGTGACTAAGAAGAGGATGTCCATGATCGAGCCAGCAAACAATCTCCACCATTGTAGTGCTATCGCTATAAGTTCTCTCATAGAAATGAAGAAAGATCCGAGAGGTTTCACTATCTTATGTACCATTAGAGCATTTGATTTTGCAAGAGCTCTCTGTGATCTAGGTGCTAGCGTCAACTTAATGCCGCTAGCAGTTTATAGGAAGCTGGGTTTAGGAGCCCTTACACCTACAATAATAAGGCTATTAATGGCAGATAGATCCGTATGTGAGGTTTTCGTTCGTGTGGGTCAATTTATGTTTTTGGTAGATTTTGTTATTTTGGGATGTCAAGTGTATTTTAAGGTTCCCATCATCCTTGGGAGACCATTTTTGGCCACTGGCAGGGTGTTGGTCGACGTGTAGCGAGGAGAGATGACTTTCAGACTCAACATAAAAAAGGTGAAGTTTAATGTGTTTGTTGTGATGAAGAGACCTAAAGAGGAGGTGATGATTTTCTGTCCAATATCCCACTTGAGGAAACAATGAGCGTAGATACACTAGTAGCAGTATTGATGAACTTTCCAGATGATGGTAGTAGTGGGTATGCAAACACTGTGAATACATTGCAAGGTAGGGGAACTAGGCCATTTGTCCCCAGAAAGTTAGACTTGGACCTGCAGAACAGGTCCACACCGCCAACTAAACCATCCATTGAGGAGCCTCCAGCTGTGGAGCTCGAGGAAATTCCCCAATACCTCAGGTAAGTATTTTTGGGTACTGACAACACTCTTCTTGTGATTCTAGCTATAGATCTTCATGAAGACCAAGTGGAGGCATTGTTGGGGGTCCTCCAAACGTTCAAGCTAGTTTAGTTTCACCATTGCGGATATCATAGGGATTCCTCCAGGGATATGCACATAAAAATCAAATTAGAGGATAATTTTGTGCCCAGTATTGAGCACCAACGCAGGATGAACCCATCTATGCAAGAGGTGGTGAAAAAGAGATCATCAACTGGTTGGATGTTGGGGTGATATACCCTACTTATGACAGCAAGTTGGTCAGTCCAGGTAGTGTGTCCAGAAGAAAGGGGGCATGACAATGGTTGCCAATGACAAGAATGAGCTAGTCCCATTGAGACCTGTGACTATATGGCGAGTGTGCTTGCACTACCAAAAGCTGAATAAATGGACCTTGAAAGACCACTTTCCTATGCCCTATATGGACTAGATATTATACAGGTTGGCAGGTCGTGGTGGTACTGCTTCTTGGATGGGTACTCGGGCTGCAATCAGATATAAATAGCCCTAGAGGATTAGGAGAAGACTACTTTCACTTGCCCGTACAGGACTTTTACTTTCAGAAAGATGCCCTTTAGGTTGTGCAACGCCCCAGCCACCTTCAAATATTGTCTAATGTTGATCTTTTCTGACATTGTTGAAGACACCTTCAAGGTATTTATGGATGACTTCTTTGTAGTGGGTGATTCTTTCGATTCATGTTTGTTGAATCATAGCAGGGCACTACAGCGTTGTGAGGAGGCTAATCTGGTGCTGAGAAGGTCATAGAAGTGGATAAGGCATATCTATGAAGGGAGTCTAAAATTTCCTTGGTCATACAGGTTTTTATG
>JAOTQJ010000011.1:11106688-11126087 GCA_025642045.1 Solanum sejunctum | reverse complement strand
GTGGTATAAGAAGTTTGAGTCCTTTATGGTTGATCATGGCTTCCACAAAACACATTCTGATCATTATGTCTTTGTGAAGAAATACTCTGAAGGTAACTTTCTTATTCTCTTTTTATATATAGATGATATATTGATTATTGGCCAGGACACTAAGAAGATTGATAGCTTGAAGAAGTCATTAAGCAAGTCCTTTGAAATGAAGGACTTAGGCCCTGCTAAAGATATTTTAGCCAAGAGGATCACTCGTGATAGAAAGAATAAGAAACTTTGGCTATCACAAGAGAGAGATATTGAGAAGGTGCTTAACAGATTCAACATGAACAATGCTAAACCCGTGCTTAACAGCTTGGTTTGAAACAAGAAAATTATCTTTTTTACTGTGATTCTCAGAGTGCCATCCACCTTGCCAAGAATGCCGCTTTTCATTCTCGAACCGAACATATTAAGAAAAGATATCATTGGATTCGAGAAACTATGGAGGACAAGTCATTTGAACTTGTGAAGATTCACGTAAGTCATAATTATTCAGATATTTTGACCAAGACTTTGCCAAAGGAGAAGCTCGTGTTTTGTCGATAGAAGGCTGATTTGATTGCTTACTCCAGGTAGGGGTGAGGGGGAGATTTGTTAGAAAATATCCCTCCTACATGGAGGGATTGCGCAATTAATTTGAACTCTTTAAATTGGACTAATTTAAGCCCAAATATGTGTTATTGTCTTTGGCCCATTTTCGCTTCTTTGGTTGCTAAAAGAAAACAATAGTTAGCACATTTATGAAAGGCAGAAAATTAGATTATTAAAATTTAACAGAAGCTGAAAATCAACTGCAGCAGAGAAATCAGAAAGCAGCACAAATAGAAAAATCCACTATTCTGACAGCTGATTTTCCTTCCTGATCGAAGGCCAAACGGACTCCGTTCATCCTCAAATTTTAGTATGTTATTCATGACACTCTCCACTTCAACTTTAAGAAATAGTTTTTCATTTTTATGCCCGAAAGGTCATTTTTCTTGCTGCAATTTTAGACCTGCATTTTCAGATTTTCTACTCCATTTTGATAAAATTGTTGATTGTTTTTTTGTCAAGATTGTCTCTTGATGATTGTATTGGCCTCTAGTATTTACTACAGAGGATAACTTATTGTATCCACTTAGTTCTTGTTGATTAGTGGAAGTTTTCGGATCGTTGTTGAATGGTCCTGTGGTTTTCTCTCCAATTTGGGGTTTTCACGTAAATTATATGTTCTCTATTTTATTTTCACTGTTTTAATTGATCTGTTGCTATTGGTTGTTTTTGGAGTTTATTGTGAATTATCATTCATCTTATTTATTTAGCGAAAAAAATTTATTGCGCTTTTGTTGTGTTTCCTCGTTGCTTCCCCAACAAAAAGTTATCCAAACTGAAGGAAGCGGTCGAGACGAGTCGCCAACAAATCCTAGAATTCAATCCCTTTCCATAGTTTAAATTCTTGCATAGGATTTACTTATTTCTTTAAGAGTTTACTTATGTTGATGTAGTGCCAATACGCTTTTGATGGAATAGAAGTGGCATCTTTCTCTTAAATATCTTTCTTTTGTTCACTTTATATTTATTTCCAATCATTCCAACCCTCATGTTTTGACATTTCTCATCAAACTTTTCATCCTTGAGCATTAATGATAGAAAATCAATACCTTGACGTAGAAGCATCAAAATAATATGATTCTTATTTCCTTAGAATTCTAACTCATAAGAATACCATATATATAAAAATCACAATAGATAGATCTCTATATTTATACAAATATATTTTTAAAGTCGACTTAAGTTCTGCCTCGCGTAACTTTTCAGCTTTGAGTACCTGTGGTAGAAAATTAATAACTCGATGTAAGAGCATAAAATGATGAGATTCTTATTTCATTGGAAGCATAACTGCAGGAGTATAACATATGTAAATATCACGGCCAAAGAACCTATGAATTTGTACGGATATAGTTTCAAAATCAACTCAAGTTTTGCCTCGCACAACTTTTTAGCTTTGAGAACCTGCAGTAGAAAATTAATAACTCGATGCAAAAATATCCAAATGATGATATTCTTATTCTATTGGAAGTATAACTCATAGCAGTACAACATATGTAAAAATCACTGCCAAAGAATCTATAAATTTGTATAGATATAGTTTCAAAGTTGGTTCAAGTTCTGTCTCGCGCAACTTTTCAGCTTTGAGCACCTGCGGTAGAATTAATAAATCAATGTAAAAACATCCAAATGATGAGATTATTGTCCCATTGGGAGCATAACTCACAAGAGTACAACATATGTAAAAATTACGGCCAAAGAATCTACAAATTTGTACATATATAGTTTCAAAGTTAGTTTAAGTTTCTGTCTCGCGTAACTTTTCAGCTTTGAGCATTTATAGTAGAAAATCTTAACTATCAATTTCACATCTTTTTTTTTTTAAAAAAAAAAGATCTCTTGAGCTTGGAGTGTCCAAATTAGGATCTTTGCAAATATACCACACAAATGAGTAAGTCTTCAACTCAAAAAGTATTTTCCATTTGACATCGTGGGTAAAGATGCCCCTAATTTTGAGTAACTTTTTTTGAAGCCTCAATGAGTTACACAAAATTGTCTCTCTACCATAACAAGAACTTAAATTGAATTTTAACAGTCTTTCATATGTTAAGATTTCAAATGTGACCTTTGTTTCCCAACTATGAGTGGCCTTAATAGAAAATTCTTAACTTAACGTGTTGCTTCTTTTGTTGCAACGAGGAATTTAAGAACTACAACATATGCAAGAATTTTCATGCTTTTGTATAGATATGGCACTTCAAAAACATATATTATGATGATTAAGACATGCTATGAACTACTCACTTTTCTTATTTTTTTAACTTATACGACTGAACTTAGAATGATATTCTAAGTTGTCTACGTACCTCAATGAAGAGGATCAAGTCATAACGTAGTTCAAAGAGATGAGTTAATTTTTTCTTTTTCTTTTTTACTTTATTTGGGGTCGTACATAATTTAGGTTCATGCGGACCAGGAGTATCAGGCGACTTTCATGAGAAGTACTGCTTCAAGAATTTGACATTGATGGACCAACTCTTAAGCCATTATTATTCATGATTTTGTATGCAGCATTTGAATATACTTCCTTCACGATGTACGGACAATCCCATTTTGATATGAACTTGTCACCCATGCACTTGTTGAGGATTATGGGTCTCCGAACAGCTAAGACTAAGTCTCCTGCTTGAAATGATTGTGGCTGCACTTTCTTGTTGAAGGCTCTAGCTAGTTGAGCTTGATAGCATTCCAATTTTTGTTGTGGTTCTAATTTTTTCTCGTCCAATGCCTCCAACTCTACTACACGAAGTTGAGTGTTGCTTTTGAGTGTAAGTGCCTCTTGGATTGCCATTCTCAGTGATGGAATTTGTTATTCTAACGGAAGGACCCCCTACTACACCATATACCAGAGAGTATGGAGCTGCTTGTGTAGTAGTTCTGAAGGTTGTTTGATATGCTCATAAATCTTCACTAATCTTCTCATGTCGATCCTTCTTATTCTTGGTGACGACTTTCTTTAACAAGTTATCTAGTGTCATGTCTTGTTAAAAGCTTCAGCAAGGCCATTGGCAGACACATCGTACATTGAAGACTTGTGTTGGTTAAACCTGAATTTCTCACACAAACTCCTTATTAGCTTGTTATCGAAAGACATCCCATTATCAGTGATTATATACCTTTGTATGCTATACCTAAAAATTAAAAATTATGTTTGACTTGAGAAAGTCAACAACATTTTCCTTCTTCACCTTCTTCAATGGAACAACCTCATGCCACCTTGAGAAATAGTCAGTGGCTACTAAGATATATATCTGACCTTTTAATGACTTGCGAAGAAGTCCAACAACATCAAGTCTCCATGCATCAAATGGTCATGATGCTATGGTTGGGTGAAGAGGCTCAGGGGGTTGGTCTATGTAATTGGCATGGAATTGACATATTTGACACCTTTTAGCGTGCTCTAAATAGTCCATCACCATTGTCGACCAATAGTATCCCATCCTCTTGACTCGAAAATGAAGCTTGGGCCCTGATTAGTATGCTCCATAAATGCAGAATACTCTTCTTCCATTATTTGTCGAGTTTCTTCTTTGTTAAGACATCATAGGAATAGTCTTTCGTACGAACGGTGAAATAATATTTCCTCATAGAAAATAAATCGTGGTGCCCTTTTTTGATTTCTGCTATTTTTCTGACATCTTCAAGCAATATTCCATGTTCAAGGTAGTCAATTAGTGGCTTTCTCCAATCCCCTTCTTCAATAACCTAAATAGATGTATGATGACTCTCATTGACATGAAGATCAAGACATCCAAGAATAACCCATCGATGATATACAGAAACTTTTGCCGAATCACTTTCTCCAAGTGCCATTATTATGGCCAAGTTAGCCAAAGCATCGGCCATGCAGTTTTTTTCTCTTAGGACATGATTTAATAACACTTGATCAAAGATCTCAAGCAAAAAGATGACATATTAATGATATGGCATAATATCTTTTTTTTACCTCATAACACCCCAATAATTGATTGATGATCAACTCACAATCACCATAAATGTCCAACTGTGGAACCTTCATATCTGATGCCATTTCAAGATTGATAATCATAGCTTGATATTTTGCGATATTGTTAGAGAATGTTTCACCTAGAACAAATGAAAATGGTAAGATTATTCTTTTAGGAGATATTAACACAACTGCTATCCTTGCTCCATCTCGATGTGAAGACCCATCAAAGAACATTGTCCATGCTGATTGACCTTCAATGAATAACATATCTGCATCAAGAAACTCATCTGAAACCTCCTACTCTACTGGAAGAGGATGACCAACAAGGAAATTTATGAGTGCTTGCCCTTTTACAACTTTTATAGGCATGTATACGATGTCATATTGGTTAAACAATATAGACCATCTTACCAGACGTCCAGAGAGAACTGGTAGAGTCATTATAAATTTTATAGGATCAGCTCGAGAAATCAATTAGATGGTATATGCTTCAAAATAATGCCTTAGCCTTTTTATTGCATAAAGCAATGCTAAGTACATTTTTTCGATAGACGTGTATCTTAACTCAGCTCCTATCAAAGTTTGACTCAAGTAGTACGATACTTGTACATATCATTCTCATTCTTTTGAGCCAATAGTGCCCCAAGTGATTGCTCTTATGATGCGATATAAAGTATCAATGGTCTTCCAAGTGTTGGTGCCCCTAAAATAGGTGGATTCAATAAGTACCTTTTGATGCTTTCAAAAGCATTATGATATGATTGATCCCAATAAAAAGAGACGTTCTTCCTCATTAGATGGTTGAAAGCATTATCCATCTAGGTTAGAGATGAACCTTCAAATGAATGGCAAATTTTCTTGTAAACTGCGAAGATCTCTCAAGTTCTTTATCTCGGACATTTCTCGAATGGAATCAATCTTTGTAGGATCAACTTTTACTCCACAATGACGAATAACGAACCCAAGAAACTTTCCTGAAGAAACTCCAAATGCATATTTGAGTGGATTCATCTTCAAGTCAAATTTTCTTAATTGCTCAAAAATAATTCAAAGATCTTCAAGATGGTCATGCCTACGCTTTGTCTTTACAGCCAAGTCAAAAACATAACACTCTACCTTTTTATGAAGTATGTCATCAAAAATATATTGCATTGCACGTTGGTAGGTGGTGCCAGCATTCTTCAAACCAAAGGGCATCACCTTGTAATAATATATTCCATTTGGATTTCGAAAATCGGTGCATTCTTCATCCTTTGGAGATATTCTGATTTGATTATACTCAGATGAACCATCCATGAATGACACAGCCTCATGCTAGTTGTTGCATCCATCATGAGTTCAATAATTGGTAATACAAAAGTCATCTTTTGGACATGCTTTGTTCAAGTCTTGAAAATCAACATAGATGTGTATTTGGCTATTCTTCTTTTTGACAGGTATGATGTTTGAAATCCATGACAAGTACTTCACTTCTCTAATAAATCCAACCTCAATGAGTTTGTTGACTTCAACTTCAATTTGTTTTACCAATTCAGGGCGAAACATATGTTGTGATTACTTTATGAGATGTGCCCCACTTTTGATTCCCAAGTGGTGGATAGCTACCTTAGGGCTAAGGAACGGTGTTTCTTTATATGAACAAGCAAATACATCTTTGTACTCGAACAATGGCTTGAAATATTAGCTTTCTTCCTGAGGCATAAGTAGTGTACTAATGAAGATTAGGCATGGATCTTTCAAAGAGCCTAGATTCAACTTCTTGAGTTCACCCACTGTCAATTGTATACCATATTCAAGTTGAGATGGAGCATCTTTGACATTATCATCCACATTATCAAAGCATGGACTATCTTCTACTGTTATGTTATATGACATTTGTATAAAGTTTGAATCTGCATTTTGCATTTCACCAAAGGATGTAATGACCTCTTCTTGTTTCTCATTTGTACTCCCATGAAATTGGTTGGTGAAAACAATGGTACTTTTCTTCATCTTTAACGAGCCTTCAGTACTGATTGATAAAATAGTTTTCCTTTTTATACGTGACAAACAAGCACTGTGAATTTCTTTATTGTCTATCTCTTCACAAAAATCTTGTCTTTCACGCTTCACTACCTTTTCTGATAGTGAATTGCTTGTGGCCCCCAAGGGGTGAAAGATTGAGATTATTTAGGTCACAGCGTCTTTTTTGATCTGTTTAGAAGCTTCACATTTATCCTTGCATCCTAATATTTCAAATACAGAGGTTCAAGGTGTCAATCTTTCTATGTGGTCAAACATTAAAGCTTGCTATTGAGTTTTCTTTCTTCCTACATTCTCTTCCTTTTTTATGGAGGTGTAGTGTGATGAAGTCATTTTCCTCTTAGACAAAATTCGTAAAGGTTCTGCCAAGCTAAATCTGATCCCAAACTTAGGAGTGGCGACAGAATACCCTTACTTCCTCAATACCATTTGAGACTTTGTAAGCCCATGTATTTTTTCAACAGTGACTTGATCTTTCAGCTCACCTAATCTTGTTGGATTCGAGAAATCATAACCCGATTTTTAAATCAGCCTAAAGACCTTTGGGTCAAAGCGTTCTCTTATCTCACTAATTGGGGTATTTTCCTTGGAAGGATCGAGAGTTACAGATGGTATTTGATCAATTGGGATGGTCATGTTCTCTTTCAAGTTTTGGCATAGATCATGACTCATCTCTTTATTTGAAGAATAAACTTATTGAGTACATTCCTCCAGTAGAGGTTGTCCTTTTCTTCGATGTTCTCGTGGGATGTAGCGGAAATTGGGTACTCTTTACCAACCCTTGCCTGCATATGTTCTTCAGATGGTGAAAGCTTGATAGAGACTTCTTCGGTGCTCTTCTTAAGAACGTTGATAGTAGCCCATTGAACATTATTCTCTTTTTTCAAATTGACATCAATTGAATCAGCTAAGGCAAGTTTCTCCATGTTTGATTTACAAATTCTAAGTAAATCTTGCATCTGCAAAGTATGACTCTGTCTCAGTAAAAGGATTGATGTCTGCCGCAATTTTGACTTTTTTTCATCTACAAAGTAGATGGTACCACTTCATTTACATGAACCTAAGGACGTCCAAGCAACAAGTTATATGATGTTTTGGCATCTATGACATGAATCAGCGTATTTAATTTTACGTTGCCAATGGATAACTCTATGCGAATCATTCCTATGACACACGTCTACCTTGATTGAAACCTTGGATTATTAAGTTACTCTTGAAAAATTCCTCAATGGTTATTCTAAGCCGCTTCAACACTAGTTTTGGCATGATGTTGACTGTTGAGCCTCCATCTATTAATATATGATTGAAGTGTTGTTCTTGAATGGCTCCAACAACAAACAAAGGACTATTGTGTGGCTTAGACCCCAATAATAAGTCATCATCCGTGAAGGCAATTGCAACAAAACATGGGCCAACTTTTTTGTTAGCATGACTTTCTTGTTCCATCATTGGCTTAAGGCCATCTTCTGCTTTCTTTGCTTTGTCACTGCTAGAAGTCACATGTTTTGAACTAATTCACTACCTTGCAGGAACTTCTCGGAAAAAAAATTGTGCAATGTAATTGGCTTCCAAACCTTCTACGATAAAAGACCATTGGTCTTCTTGCTAGCATGAGATCGGGAATTCATTAATGCCTGTATTTGTTCCACGTCATAGTTCACTACTCTTGGCTTGGGCAATCATATCCTCAGAACTTCTTGATGCCTTCACTTTTTATGAGAAACCAGAGTCCAACCCTCATCTAAGCTATTTTCAGATTTGTCGCCTGCGTTGGTGATCTTTTCAGAGTCTCCTATAGAAAATCAACTCTAATGGGAGTAAAATTATCAAATTGCAAAAATGTAGTGTTTGGAAAATTTGAACACTCCATGTGGTCAATCATTACACTAGCATGATTTGCTCTTGCTATTTCATCCATTCGATGATGATTTTTCCTTCCTTTACCAGCGTTAGAATTTTCTCCCTCAAGATGAAATATTTTTTCGTTTGATGACTAATGACACGGTAGAGTTTGCAGTACTTAAGATCACTAACTTTATTAATTTCTGCGAGCCTCTTTGATTTTGAAAGCTCAATGACCTTCTTAGCCAGTAGCTCATCGAGAATCATAGGCACATGTGAGTCAGGAAATAGGTAAACCTTTGCCTCTAACTCCTTTATGGTTAGATGATGTTTCTCCTCCCTTGGATATTGACTCAGAGTTTCTTCTTCCTTTAGTTTTTGCTTGATTGTGACCTTTACAGAAGTCGCCTTTACCACCATAGATTCCTTAGTTTGAACCTTTGAAGCCATACCTTTCTTGAACTCCTTCGTTTCTTTGGCCAGCTCAGCAAAAGGGGATGCCTTCCCATGATAAGTGATACTCAACTACGTGTCATGTGCTCGCGTAGCAAGTTTTTCAAAAGTTCGTGGTTTGATCCCTTGTAGGATGTACAACAGACCCAAATGCATCCTTTGAATACACATATCCACCGCTGATATTTTAGTAAGTCGATCTTTACAATCCAAACTCAATGCTCTCCAACGATTGATGTAATCCACCACAGGCTCATCTTTTCTCTGTTTAGTGTCAGTCAACTTTATCATGCTCCCAGTTCGTCGAATGCTATAGAAATTATTGAGAAACTCTTTTTCTAATTGCTTCCAATTATCAGTGGACTCATGCTCGAGGTCGATATACCAGTCAAATGTGTTTATTTTCATCTAATGAAAAAATTGTATTACCAAAAGATCACCATATGTTCTAGCATTATTACAAGTTTCCACAAAGTAGGCTATGTGTTGCCTTGGATTTCCTTAGCCATCAAACTGTTGCAACTTTGGTGATTGATAATTCATTGGCATGGGCAGATAATTAATTCTTTTGGTGTAAGTCTTAGAGTAGTACAATGAACTTTGCGGTGCTCCACCATATTGAGCTTTGATGGTGTTTGATATCATGCTTTGCAATTATTGATCAGACAATGCTACGACCGAAGCAGATTGTTGTTCCTTTTGGGATATGGACTTAGCAAATGACTCATCATCATCCTTATTTTGTGGAGTAAATCAAGGCGGACAAGTGGGGATGTGACTTGACTCTCTAGATGCGAAAGCCTCTATCTTATTCATAAGTTGAGTGATTTGCAGATCTTTATCCTCGACAGACTTCTTCAAATTCTCAATGGTTTATTCCATCATCACAAACTTCTCATCTAATTCAGTTGCATCATCCATCCTTTATCGGGCTTGAAAAGTTCATCAAACTCGGAGAGTTCATCGAACTCTCTGATTTACCCATGCTGAAGCCAGTATGGGAGAATTTATCAAATGATGTAGAGATAAAGTTAACCTTAGGGTTTGCAGATTTAGTCGCCAAATGAGATTTGCTCTTTCTCACCAGCTCCAAGGAAGTGAAGTATTCATGTCCATTCAAACCAGTAGTTTTGAACTTGCGTCAAGTGATGGGGCCACCATGACTAAGCTCAGTCAGATGTGGCAGTAGTAGAGTCCTTGCATGAAGCATCATTGATCTTTTTGAAGTCCATTGTAACAGTTAAGTTCGATTTGCAGAAAAAAGAGATGAAGAGTAGAATATGTCCTATTGGGCGTGCCAAATTTGTTCGTAGCAAATTTTCGTGACTGTGGAAAATTAACTACAACCAAAATAAAAGAAAAAGATAATTTTATTAATTAATCTTTAATGAGTACAATTCCGTTGTTCTCTTGATTCTTCTCTCCTGACGTGTTTTCGTGATTTGAGAGCCTATAGTAGTGTATTTCTCGAATGCAGGATGACATAGACCTCCTTGAGATACGTTTGAATCTCGAGGAATGTCGGCAACACTTCATTGTTTCAAGTCGATCTCTGGGAAGAACTCCGTTGACAGCCTCTTCAAAGAGCTATGTAGTTAGTGTTGTAGCTTTTCTCCAATACTTGTAGAATGTCCTCAGAAAATTATGTAATCCTCCTATTTATAGTTGTAGGAGGGAGACAGTCCAAATGTGGATTAACTCTTTTGCCTTCTTCTGATTGATTCTTGTAAGTCATCAAGCTTATCACAAACACTATGTGATAAAATTGATTTTTGATTGGTTGTTGAACTTTGACCAGAATTGTCATATCATGAAAACACATGCCATTTTCTTGTTCGTCTTGAACTTGACTGGAATGCTAAGTCATCTTGACACGTGGCTTAACTTTAAGCCTCAAGATGAAATGGAGGTTGGATTTGAAATTAATAAAAATAAACTTATTAACTTTTGAAGCCCAAATTAATTAATTTAATCCAAATAATCATGAATTTAAATTTAAATTTTGTATGAATTTAATTCACTAAAATTTTTGTGTCTACAAGTACTTCATACAATGAAAATAGTGAATAAATAAACACTTAGGTATTGATGAGTTTGGTAAGAAAAAAATAGATAACTTGTTTAATTTCATGACTATAATATTATGAATTTTTCTATTTAAAAAAATATTAATTTAAAGATTTTTGTGTAAAAAAAAAGGGAGGAACGACAAATAAAATGTGGAACAAAATATATTTGTTTTGCTTTTAGAAAGATAGTTTGAAATAATTTTTAAAGAAAATTAAGAATAAAAAGTAAATCTTTTAGTCTCACTAGAAGTTTCTATAAGATGAAAAGTTACAGAGAAAGGTCAGTTTAATCAACTTTTTATCTTTATATATAATTTTTATTGACTAATCGTTAAAGTTAAGGACAAATCCGTACCAAAATATAATAAGAAGGGTATATTTGATTCAAAACTATAACTGGAGGGGTATATTTGAATCAAAAGTATAACAAAGGTCATATTTAACTATTTCTAATAGTACAAGGTTATATCTCACCCTTCTTTGTAGGTATATTTATGTGATAGTGAATCATCTTATTCTTTTGTGCAAATCTAATATAAAAAGGTCCACTGAGATGTCCTTAATTAAAGTATTCTTTGTCATTGATCACTAAGATTTTACTCAAAATAGTTATAAAATATATACGAATATAACTAACACTGAAATAACAAAGCTATAATTAAAATATATAAATTTAAAACTAAAGATTATAGTTAAAGCAAGTCTCATGATTTCAAAAACATTATACACCAATTATATTAAAATAGAACAAAAAGATTTGTTTAATTTTTCTTTTTGAAAATGCCTTTACTGAAATAACACATTGACGGAGAGGTGCCTACACCACACACGCCCTCTTATATAATAAAAAAATTATCTCATTAAGTGTAAAATAAATACCTAATAAATATTATTAATATTGATAAATTTAAGTGGTATTGATATAAATATATTTTAATATATATATATTTATACGATAGTAAATCATTTCTTTTCTTTTTCTGTGTAAACCTAATGGGAAGAAGTCTATTGAAATATCCATAGTTAAAATATTTTTCGTCAATTATCTTGTTTACTCAAAACAATTACAAAATTTATATAAATATTATCAACATCCAAAATAATGAAGCTATCACCAAAGGATATAAATTTAAGACTTAAAGTTATAGCTAAAGCAGTACCCATAATTTTAATAAAATTATATAACTAACTAAATTAAATTAAAAGAAATATTTTTTAAATTTTTTTTGGGAAATCACATATATTTGCCCTTAATTGAAGGGAAAAGGGCTAAGAAAACCCCTAACCTGTTGAAAATGGATCAAAAATACTATCCTTCCACCTTTTGTTCAAAAAATACCCTCGATTTTTATTTTTAAGTTAACGATACCCCTTTTACATGTTTTGGTACAGAAATACTCTCCATCCTAATTTAATTGGATTGAATTTTTTTCCTAATTAGTTAATTTATTTATTTATTCTAAAAGATTTTTTATTTATTCAAATTCTTAAAATCATCTCATCCCAAAATATTTAAAATATTTAATTATTTTTAAAATATCCTTTTCTGTGGAGCAACTCTTTGGTGGGATTTTACTCGGTATATTGTTGTTGCTGTTGTGGAGTAATTCTTTAATTTAATTTTTTGAACTAACTATCACAAAATTCAAAATATATTTATAAGGATCCGGACTTTGTGAGGTATTATCGATGCTTAAAATCAAGTTCTTGAAGATTTTGTGATCCATGGGGTGTTTGTGTATGGCTTCATGTGGCTTAAGAAGAAGTTTTAGGCTTGTTCCCCACCCCCACCCCCACCCCGCCCTTCCCATGGCACCTCCCACGAGTCGTGGTCCTCACCACTAGCCGTGGGAGGGGCTCTTGGAAGCTGCCCCAGCCTTTAAGGCTAAGGCAGACACTAGGAGACCCTATACAGGTCGTACAACCCACCACGAGCCGTGGTGGAGTGTCTCGTGAAGCTCTCTCCCCAAAATATGATTCTAAGTATAAAATTACCGTTTTGAAACTTGGGTCATTTGTATGAACCATTGTATGATCAATGAACCTTTGTATGGACCGTGAAGCCTTCAGTGAAAATGTTAAAAAAAAAATTGTGTCAGAGGACCCCTATCACGGACCCTTGTACGGTCTGTGGTCCCTTGTACGGGGTGTGGTGCCCTGTCACGAGACCCCTGGGCATCTTATTATTTTTTTAAATTAATTTTAAATAAAAATTGTATTTCAATAAAAAAAATTAATGAAAAAATTATTTAAATTGGTCGGATGACTTTCTAAGTAAAATATCAATTATTGAGAGACTTTCTAAGTGGCAATACCAATAGTTATGTGACTTTTGAGTTATAAGACAAAGTTGAGTAACTTTTTATGAAGAAAACTCATAATTATGTGACTTCATGTGGAATTGAGTGATTTTGAAATCAACAAGGAGAGTTGAGTGATATTGCCTAAAATAAGTTAATAATTGAATGGCTATGTGAGATATAAATTTTTTGTCTTGATGGACAATATAACCCGCAATTAAAACATAAAAGGTAGAATGATAGTTTCAAAATCTTTAAAAATGATAATAGAAAGTATTTTTTTTTTTTTACACGCTAGGGTCAATTCCTATTTTTGTTTGTTTCTTTTCCCCCTTTATTATTAAAAAATAAATAAAAATAAAAAAAATAAAAAAGGGAAGTTGACACCCCTTTATGAAGAATATTCAATTATAGCAGGAGCATTAATTAGTTTGTCCCAACAAAATATAATGTATCTTTCATTTCAACACTTGAAAATGAAATCTTGACCAAAATATTTCTACATTAACTCTCTATTTATCATCTCAATTTATGGTATAGCAATAAATTTAAATCACACTTAAAAAAAATATTAATTATGATTTATTTTTTTTACAATTACCGTGAATATTATTATTAACAAGCAACCACATACAATCTAGGAGCACTACTCCTCACCATCCATTTTAGGCTATAGTTAAGAATAGTTTCAAAAGAAGTTCATCTCTAATTATATCGTTTTTGACAGAAACTTCTATATTTATGAGCCTTCTTGGTATTTTTATATAATTCTATTCTTCCTACAGTATCTCTTATGATTTTTCCCACTCTCTGTGTATTCTGTTAGTATGCCTTTAAATTATTTCCAATTCCTTGATTTCTAAATGTAGTATACCATGACTTCCCAAATTTCCACTGTCACCTCCTTTTTAACTTTTTTCAATGCTTTGCTTTAATCATCTCCAGCGCAATCAAGCTGATAAATTCATATAATTAAATGCACACATCATCGAATCTAAATTAGTATTTTTCTACCATGTCTATCAAATATAATAATTAACAAACTCATTACATATTAAGTAACAAATCATCATGTTCCCTTCATTTATAATTGACCTAACATTTATTCAATTGTCAATTTGTCACATGGTGCATGCCCCTAGCCTCATCATTTTTATTTTGATTTTTGATTTTGGAGATTATTGAATAACATTAATTTGGAAATTTTTGATTTTGGAGCAGTTATTTGATATTTATATAAAAATTTGACTAATTTTAATGATCATTGGATAAGATTAATGTGGGGGGTAATACTTTATATCAAAAAAATTTTCATATTCGAAGTTCGAACCCAAAATCTCTAAGAGAGGAATAACTACATCCATTGCACTAGTACTATATCCTTTGATGGCTCCCAACCTCATCATATGACACTAGTACTAAGGGTGTATATAGATTAAATTATTTCCAATTTTTCAAATACCAAATCAAATCAATTATGTTAAATTTTTAAATCTATAAGCCAAATCAAACTAATATTTTTGAACCTCAATTTTTTTTTGGATTACTAGAGTTTTCAAATGTTTTCAATAAAGCATTTATACAAACGCATAATTAACTTGTACATTAAATATTTCTCTAGTCCTATTAAAATACAATTATCTAAGATGTTTCTTAAGAAAATAAGATAAAATATGATATGAGTAATATCACGCCACGAGCCTACACCCTGGACATGGCCGGCACTCGAAAACCATTTCTGGTCCCAAGCGGACCACTTGTCATGGCTACTTAGTCAGCGGAAGACTTATCAATAGTGGAAAAGGCTCTTAAAGCATCGAACTAACTCATGAATAGACTGAATAAATGAATGTAAAGTCATAAATGCTGTCTGAATAAACTAGAAATAAAATAGTGACTCATAGTCCATGGAACCTCTACTACAACTGTCTGAAAGGACTACTGAGACAGGCCCAAGTAGCTAGAACTGAAATAAAACTGAAAGTAACATAATATGAACCAAAGAGTCTCGAATTGAAAAGAGGCATCATCACTGTCTGAAAGCTATCAGTTCTCAACGGACCAACTGCTGAAGAACTCGATCACTTGCGTCTAAATCATAAAACAATGCAGGTCCTAAGGACGTCAATACGTAGTATATATGATATGTAATTTAGCCAAAACATTTAAACAATATATTATAATGCTTCTCAAAAGACATAAACATAACTCATAATTACATAGCAATAATCATAAAGGCTGGTATGCTGAAAATAACATGCTGAAAACTGATATGAAAAACTTAGTTTCTTAGCTTGGGAGTTTCTCTAACTAACAACTACCACTATGAACTTTGTGGTGATATAATATTTTGTTCACGCTACCAGAGTCGTCCTGTACTTTGCCGGAGTAGGGGACGGATAACTAGAAGAGTGGATCCATCCAAAAACTGGGTCATCTCAGTGGCTAATGAGGAAGGTACTGTAGTACAATCCTATCTATGTTGGCTACATAGTTTATGAGTTCAAGTAATTTATTATCCTTTCACCTATATTAGTGCTCAATACTACTCCCAAAATACTTTATATAACACATACTTAGTGATTATAAATTCTTGAAATCTGGTTTTCTTTGGGACTTAGCCTAGCTTACTAGGTAGTTTTCTCATACAACTTCTTTAACTTAACTGAAAACTAGAATCAACCCAGTGACTCAAAACATGCTAAATTCTTGGTTGATATGCAAAAAATGTATCTTTTAAAAAAAATGCATTTCTTGGACTTAGCTTTAAAGATGATCAAGCTAGCCTTTTCTTTTCTTTAGCAAATATCAAGATTTTCAGAAAAACTCAATAAATATAGATCTTGATCATAAATGAATGTAAGCTTGACAACAATTCTTTAATTAGGTCCTATAGGCACCAAGAATCATAATATTCATCAAGATATCTAAGGAGATTTACTATGAAAAATCATCATAAGGAGATTTACTATGAAAAATTATCATATTGTGCAACTTTTGCAGGAAACTGATTCTCAACTAATACTTGAAATTCCTGGGTGAAAATCAATTCTAATTCTAGTGATATTATTAAAAATAATACTTTTTGGGGTGGCCTTACATACCTTGGAATGACTTCTTGGAAGATTGGAAGAATAGTCTTGAATGTTCTAATGTTCTTGAATTCTTCGCTTGAAGTTCTGGGAATGGTTTCTTGCTCTTAACGTAAGAATGAGTAAAATAATGCATTCCTAGACTTAAATCGACGTTAAAACTACTTAGTTTATGATATGGGGTGTGAGAAAGGTCAGAAATACCCTTTCCCATTAAAGAACAAAATTACCCAGAAATTACACTAGTGCGCGACGCGCACTAGTGTTAAATCTCACTTTTTCACGAATTCAGGTTTTTATCAAAATTTTGAAAAACTCACTAAGTGTGGTTCCGCTTCTCTCTACGTCACGGAGCAGACACGAAAACCTTACTATTTCTGATCTTTTTAGAAAAATAATTCATATTTTTTTGAGTTTTTATCGAGTCGAGACCATCTTCCAACTCAATTTTTTGCACTGATCACAAATTTGATCTCGACTTTACAAATGGAGCAAGCGAAGGCACGTTACGCGTAAGGTCAATCCTATGGGCATTTTTATTATTTCACAAGGTGTTACAATATCTCCTCCTTGGGATCATTCGTCCTCAAATGATAAAGATACGAACAAAGCTAGCTCAAACCACAAGATTTCCTAACTTAATAAACATAAATCTTCAAGGTGAGAATACGAAAGTTTACCTTCAAGATCCTCATTTAGGCCAACGAACAAGTGTGAATACTTGACCTTCATATCTTCCTCGGCCTCCCATATAGCTTTCTCCATGAATTGGTTCCTCCACAGAACCTTCACCAAAACGATCTCCTTGGTTCTCAATTTACAAATTTAGCGATCTAATATCTGCACCGGAATCTCTTCATAAGACAAGTTATCCCTAATTCCAACACTTTCAACCGGAACAACTAGAGAGGGATCTTTCAAGCACTTCTTAAGCATGTAGATATGAAATACCGGTTGTATATCACTTAACTCCACGGGTAACTCTAGCTCGTAAGCAATACGACCCACTCTTCTTAGAATCAGATATGGCCCAATATATCGTGGCCTGAGCTTCCTCTTCTTTCCGAATCTCATAACTCCCTTCATTGGAGATACCTTCAAGTACCCAATCGCCTATCTCAAACTCCAAATCTATTCTTCTAACATCTGTGTAAGACTTTTGTCTGCTCTGAACTGTCTTGAGCCTCTTCTGAATAACCTTCACTTTTTTCATAGCCTGATAGACTAGATCAGGTCCTATTAATTCTACCTCACCAACTTCAAACCACCCTATGAGTGATCTACACCTTCTTCCATAAAGAGCTTCATAAGGTGCCATCTGTATGCTGGCCTGAAAGCTATTACTAAAAGAGAACTCAATCAAAGGTAAATGATCATCCCATTTACCTTTAAAGTCTATCACACAAGCCCTCAACATATCTTTTAAGGTCTGTATAGTTCTCTCTGTTTGCCTATCTGTCTTTGGATGGAAAGTTGTGCTAAGATTTATCTTCGTACCAAGATCTTTCTGAAAGAACTTCTAAAACTATGCTGTAAACTGAGCTCCTCTATCTGAAATAATGGATATAGGGACCCCGTGCAACCTAACAATCTCCTTAAGATAGAGTCTAACATAATTCTCAGTTGTATTAGTTGTCTTGACAGGTAGGAAGTGAGTGACTTGGTCATTCTATCTAGTATGACACATATAGAATCATGCTATCTATGGGGTCGAGGTAATCCTGTTACGAAGTCTATATTAATCATGCCTCATTTTCATTTCAAAATCTATATATTATGGGCTACACCACAAGACCTTTGGTGCTCAACCTTAATTTGCTGGCAATTTGGGCATCTAAACACAAACTTTATAATGTCCTTCTTCATACCACCCCACCAATAAATTTCTCGCAAATCTCTATACATCTTTGTTACACCAGGGTGGATAGGGTATCTAACATTATGAACCTCGGCCAAGATCCAATCTCTAAGACCATCAACATTTGGCACACATAATCTGCTTTGGTATCTCAGGACACAATCTTCCCCTTTTGAGAACACTAATATTTTCTGTTTCTGAATATCTTCTTTCAATTGGAGAAGGATAGGATCCCTGTCTTGCTTTTCTTTAACTTCTACCACTAAGGATGACTCTAACCTACTCATGACAATGGCTTCACCTTCGTGAGAATCTTCAATTTGCACCCGCAAATGGGCTAGCCTGTAAACCTTCTTAGCTAACTCTTTCTTTTCATCCTCAACATGGGTTGTGCTCCCCATGGTCACCCTGCTAAGAGCATATAAGACTAGTTCATTAGGAAACTGGAATTTGACCACTCTAGTTCTGCAATCTATAGAGGCATATCCAACATGAAGCTAATTTATGCCTAGGATGACATCAAACTCTATGATATCTAACTCCACCGAATCAGCTACAATAGTCTTATGACAAACAAAGACTAGACAGCCCCTATAAATTTACAGAGAGTAGACAGCCCCTATAAATTTTTTAGGTTAAAATAGACTCTCCAGTAAGAGTAGAAACACTGAAAGTCTCAAGAAGATATTCTGGATTGACCCCAAACTTCATAGCTACATACGGGGTTACAAAAGACAATGTGGCTCCTGGGTCTAATAATGCATAGACATCATGAGTAAAGATTTTGAGCATGCCTATAACCACATATAGTGAGTTCTCCTGCTCTTGTCTGGTTCCTATGGCATACAAGCGGTTTGTGCCCCCGTTTATCCCTATTGTAGACCTTTGTGAGGTGGCTTACACTGTGGGGCTAAAGACACTATCTGTGATCTGGTATCTCTCATATTATTCTTTCCTGTAGGACAATCCTTCAAGAAATTCCCCACCTGATCATATTTGAAACAACCATTTGTGCCCATAAGGCACTCTCCGGGATAAGGTGTCCCAGTGGCATATATCAGGACGAATAAGGACATGTACGATGGAGCCAAAACTCGGGTAAGAACGGTGGGAGGGGACTCAGAGTATTTTCCTGTTGAGATGGGACTCCACCAAGGATATGTGTTGAGCCCTTTCTTGTTTGCCTTGGTGAT
>JAOTQJ010000011.1:11083555-11106588 GCA_025642045.1 Solanum sejunctum | reverse complement strand
TATGAAGAATAACTTACCTTGAGGAGGAATCTTGGAAGCTAATCCTAACTTGATGATTTTCTTGATGATTCTTGAGCATTTATGTTTAAGAGAGAAAGGAGAGGGTTTTGATCATGAAAATTGATATTTTATATGTTTTGGGGACCATAAATAGACACCCAAAGGTTTTAGGATAAAAATACCCTCAAATTATAAAGAAAACATACGTTATTAACTCATCCAGTGAGGGTCCGCGATGCGCTCCTGGCGCGAACTTTTGGACATCTCTACACTTCTCCACTAAAATGGTCATAACTTTCTCCTTCGAACTTTGCTTAATGCAAAATTAGATGCGTTGGAAATGTAATTTGAATATATTTGATTTGATGTATTGTAGGTCACAAATCATTATATTTTAGAAGATATGGTCATTTGAAGTTGACCCTTCTATTGACTCATACAAAAATTTAGTTGCTAGAAATTCTTTGGACTTGGCTTGATGTAAAAGATCTCTTATGACTCTAAATCACACCTAATATACTTTAAATACTTAGGAATTGATCCTAGCATATATATACAACTTACAAGTCATTAGTTCGCTTAACTTTTATAAAATCATACATTAGAACTACAACCTCATATCATCTCCAATTTTATTCTAATACTAAGAAATTGACTTTAACATCTTTACTCAATTAAGAATCCTCAATTAAAATCCTATATCATATGAAGGATGACTCGATCTTAGCTTAAAAAAATTAAAGTATTACAAGTATTTGTCAAAGAAACTTTCAAAGTTTCCCATGACTTTGGTAAAAAAGCTAAAGTCATAGGAGCAATTATCTCATCGTCAAACTTTATGCCTATTGTCGATAGCTGGTCCACCATTCCTTCTATGTTATTTAGGTAATCAGCTACAGAAAGTGTTTTCATGATATTTTACTTCCATCGCCTAGGTTAAGTAAAATAATTTGTTGTTGCCAGTCTTTGAAGGATACAACTACTCCAGCTTATTCCACAGTGTTCTGGCATGAGTTTTGTTACAAATATGATTATATAAATTGTTATCAATAAAGTGTTGAATATTCTGACAATTTCATTCATGCTCAAACATGCACTCATCTTCGGACATTCCTACCGGTTTGATGGTAGAGAATACCGGCAAAAGCATCTTCATAATTATGAGAAGATCCTTCATTTTGCTTTTCCACACACGGTAGTTTGTACCATTTAGGTTGATCATTTTGCTTGTCTTTCGCCTCTATTGCGATGAACCTAGACCAGGCTCTGATATCACTTATTGGGGCTCACGCAGCGGAGTGAGCAATAAAATTTAGGAGGAATAAATAAAGCTTGACACTAGAAAATTTAACATAGTTCACCCAAAACTTTTGGGCTACGTCTACAAATCAACATTTCTACTATATTTCTTCTATTATTACAAATATTAGGCACAAGTGTATAATTTCTTCTACTATTATAAATAGTAAACTATCAAAGAAAAGTATCAAAAATTATAAACACACTATTTCTTTTAGGAAAAAATATTTTCTAAGCACACACTCTAATTTTTTTTCACATACTATTTCATTTTATAGTCTATGGTATACCTCACAAAAAAAGGATTTATTTTCTCTCTGTAGCTCTCTCTGTATTTTCTCTTTTTCTCGAAATTGATAATGAAGGATAAATTACTCCTTTATATAGGAGTAATTCACCTACCAAAATTGACAAAAGGCAAGGGTTGGTGGCCAACCTTCCACCAACCATTTGCGTGCCAATTTTGAAAAATATACAAGGCTACCAAGTTTGAATGAGAGTTGTCAAAATTAATCAAATTGACAGGTGAGCCCTCCATTTGGAGGGACCCACTCAACAGCAACTTGTATCTGTTACCTATTGAAAGTTTAAGAACAACATGCTGAATACCATTCCTAGAGAGGAAATGTATCAAGTTATTGATATTAGGACATATTTCAGATCTGGAATATCGAGGATAAACTTGGTAATTGGCCTTGTATGAAAGGCCAAGAGGCGATAGACAATGTTAGTAAATCTAATTATAGGGATAGCAAGTCCTTTGTTGTTTCCCAAAGTGTTTGATCAAGTTTCAATTGCGGAAGTCTGCACCTGCTATATCTCCATTTCCTTGAAAAGATGCTTGTCCGCATGACCTCTCATAAAGGCAACCTCACTAAAATTTGATTGATTACAGTACTATCAAGGTCGCTAAGTTCATCAAGGGGAGGTAAACATTGTGCTTTCCAGTAATAAACAAGAATACAATAAGTAAAAAATCTCCAAATATCTAGTTAGAGTACACACAATATGGACAGTATTTATAGCGTTACTACTGAAATTTGTAGTGTGATTAATCTTAGTAGCTTCATCGCCAATGTACGCAATCTTGAGGTGATGACTTGGTACGCGTAAAGACTCTAAACATAAGAAAATTGAATAATCCTGTGATAGTATCATACATAGCGTTATTGAGTTCCTTTTACCACAACTATAGAATCTATAGCCGCGAAAACATCAACAGCAGAACAATGTAACTTGAAAAGGCAATCCACTACTACGATCACCTATCCACCAACTTGATTTGATTTATCAATCACCTAACAAATAAAGGAACTCTAATTATTGTAAATCTAACAATGACAAGGTAGAAGGAAATTACAAGGCTTGACAAATGAGAGCAAACATAATAAGAGCTATGTCAATACTATTTGTAAAGATTCGAGCACAAGCAAATCTGAAGAGGTTCACAAATCAAAAGAGAAGCCTACTAAATCCAGGAAAACTAACAAGAAAAAAGTCCCTATGCTTAAGACCAAATATTATTCAAACCTCCTATCCAGAAATAGTAAGAAGAGGAGGGGATTGACAAGAAGTAAAAAAGGAGAACGAGGAAAACAAGAACAATGTCGGCATGGTGAAAAGTATGAGTTGTTTTGATAAAGTAAATTAGGTTCAGAATTTGTTAGCATGCTGAGAGCTAGGCATTTCGATAACAACAAAGTGAACCACATTTAGAAGGTAGACAAAAGGTTAAAGAATGCTACGAAGACATCCCAAACAAGAAGTGAGTTCGATAAAGTGAACCAAGTTCACTGGCAAAAGGCGAATAAGAGAAAAATGCAGGAATAGAAAGAAAACCTTATGTGACGTCAATAGACTCCTAAATAAGGTAAACAAAGATATTGGCCACGAATAAGTTCAACTATAACTATTCTAAGGTGAACTTTATAAGAATCAATGAAACCCTAGAAGAGCAACTTTTGCACTAAGCAAACATTGGTGATACTGCAACAAAGGCAAGGAGCAATCATTAAACAATACTTTGGAAGAAACAAGATCTAGAGTTAGAATTTCATTCTAAAAAGTCTTATATTATTTTTTTGTGTATTCTACTTAGAATTATTATTTAAGGACAATTATTGTAAGTGTGAATGTATTTTGAGAGATTAATAACAAGAAGTAGAGTTGGCTTCATCGAGAATTGAGTAAGTAATCGATGTAGATTATTGAGTTGTAATACGATTATAATAGATCATTAGAGTTGTGAAGTGAGAAGTGAGTGAATAATTATTGGGTTATAATATTGACATTGCTCTTTGAAGTTAGTAAAGTTGGTGAAATCCTGCACGTTATAAGTAGTGATTATTTCTTCCTTGGACAAGGAGTTTTTTTCCTTCTAACTCATGGTGTCAAAATAATTCTAGTATTTTTCTGTAGGCTGTCAAACAAGAACTTAGTTCTTGTTCGTGTTGAGTGACTAACATCTTTTCAATTAGTATCAAAGTAGGTCTTTTCACTGAAGGTTAACACTTTGAAAAGAAACTACGGTTGCATAACCAACATCGCAGGAAGGAGCATTGCAGACAAGGCCATCACTATTTAGCAGGAAATATTATAGATGGTGGAAGAATAGGATGATAAATCACTTGATTGTATAAAGTCCCAATCTTTGGAATGTATTCTCGAATGTCATTCTCGATAGACCAATCATTCTTGTGAAAAATGGCACTAATGGAACAAAACAAGTACCTAGTACAGAAAGGAATGGAACACGAAAGATAGGATAGCCATTCAGAATAATGCAAAAGTCAAGAAAATTTTGGTGTGCGGGATAGGTCCTGATGAGTACAACAAAACTCAATATGTCCAAATGTCAAGGTGATTTGGGATACTCTACAAACTATTCATGAGGAAAGAAATCAAGTTAAGGAGTCTAAAATTGATAATCTAAATAGACAGTACGAGCTATTTAGAATGGTGGAAGGAGAGACATTTTAGGATATGCACACCTGGTTTACTGTCATAATCAATGAGGTCTACTCTCTGGGGAAAATCATTCCAATAGGTAAGGCAATTAGAGAACTCTTAAATGTTCTGCTAGAGTTATGGGAAAATAGAGAGGCAATTACTGAAAGCCAGGGATCTTAACACACTGATTATGGATGAGCTTACTGAAAAACTCCTATCATATGTAACAAAGAAAAATCAAGAGAAGGAAATTGGATGCAAGAGAAAAGATAAGAACATGGTTCTCAAGGCAACTGAAAGAGACAACTTTGAGGAAAAGAGTATTGCACTGATGACTAAGAGGTTTCAAAGGGTGCTGAAAAAAGGACAATCAACCCAGAAGAGGAACTATCAAAGGAACACAGAAAAAGATATCATGGATTAGCAAAGCCATCAGTGTGAAAGTTCAGATCATTTTATAATGTTTTGTCCTCTTTGGACCTTGGAATAGAAAAAGAACAACCTTCAAAAGGGAAAGGAGACCCAAAATGATCAAGACATTCATAAGAATCAAAGAATAATGAATCAAGAGGCTCATCTTACTGTGAAACATGCACTTTCTATGATGGAAAAATCCTAAAGAGGAGAACTTGATAAATAAGGAGTTGAAAATCAATCCTTGCTAGCTATAGAAAACTCAAAAAAGTTTGATTTTTGAGTGTTGATAGCACTAGCTGAGTCAGATGATAAAGTGAACACCTACCAAATCAAGGACACCACTAATCTCAAATGTGTGAAACTGGTAAAAGAAAGTAGCAAGGGTACAGAAGGATATATCCTGGCCCTAATGGCTGGAACTAGCTCAGAGCATGACGAAGATGACAATGAGAAATCTAAGGTAAGGTTTGGGCATATTAAAGAAATTATACATCTTTATTCAAAGAAAAAAAACTAGAATCCTTATCCACATCCTTATTGATGCATATTTATCCACTGGTGAAGACAAAGAGAATCTATTAGAAGAATATGCACCCCTGAGAATGAGAGTCTAGAAATCATTAAACAAAATGTTCAAAAGGAAGTAAGTAACCTGAATTCCTCCAAAAAAAAAAAGAGAAAAATGTCAAAAATCATATGTATATTGCATTGGAAGGAGTGTAAAAATCTTTAAGTAATGAACTAAATTGCATGATTGCTAAAAATAAAGTTCTTCTTAAAAAATTAGAGCTGACTAAAGTTAAACTAGAGCACATGATGAGGTGGAGCAAATCCTCTTTGCTGCTCGATGATTTGCAGCAGGATCAATCTACTACTAAATATAGAATAGGCTTCAAGAAAAGTGTCTAAACCAGATGAGAATGTCTCTATGTTGTGTTAACACTATTGGCAATCAAGTCATTTAAGAAATGCATGTAAAAAGAAAAGTGAAGCCATCAAAAATAACTTAACCTATTTAATAGGACTTATGAAAGATAATTAGGATCTCAGTTTGCTCAAATAAGCACCAACCAATATGGTACATGAGAAATGTAATTCACCTTTTTCTCACACATAGGGACCCAGATGGATCTGGTTACCTAAGAATAACCTCGATTGCATGTGCAGAGAACTATTAATAGGAAAATCAAAGCAATGATATCTGTATAGTATATGTTCAAACATATACAAGTGATAAGAATAACTTCCTTATACTGAGTAATTTCTATGGCAGAAGAGTGAAATTTAGAATGGAAAAGACCTATGTGCATTCAAAGTTGACGTGTAAAAAGGAGAAAGAAAGTGTTCTTATTCAGCAACTGGAAGTGGAGAGTCCAGTAACACTTTGACATAAAGAATGAAAAAGTGGTTAGGATAAATCTGGTCCATCCTCACTTCTTGATAGTGACAGTGTTGGACCTGGGACGTCTACACAAGCTACTATTAAAGATGGTCACATACATAACTAAAAACACAAGAGTTCCCATCCAGTGCAGAATCTTATCACCACTTGATTCAGAAATTCATACAAGATCCAACTACAAAATATGTGTGTTATTCAGCCTATGTCTCCTTAAGTGAACCCAAGAACATCAAGGAGGCCCCGTAGGATGATGAGTGGATAATTTCAATGTAGGAGGAACTGAATTAGTTTGAATGAAGCAAGCTATGGAACCTGGCTCCTAAGCTTATGGATTGTTCTATCATAGGGATGAAATAATTGTTCACGAATAAGCTCAATGATCAAGGAATTGTTGTTGGGAACATATCCAGATTAGTGATACAAGGCAACAATCAAGAAGAAGAAATTGATTAGGATAAAAACTTTGGTATCGATAGCTAGGATGGACTCCATAAGGATGTTAATTGCAGGTTTGACAAAAATAAAGGTCGAGATCAAAGGATAACGATGTCAAAGGTGGGACAAATCAGAGAAGAAGTAAAGAATCTTGTTAACAATATCCTAAGATTCAAGATGCCAACCAGTTTTATTTTAAAAAGGTTAGTGTCCACCAGAACTATGCCAATAAGAAAGAAGGAGTCAGGAAAAAGTGTTGCTATATATGTGGAGGTCTGCACAGTTTCAAGAATTATTCCAACTTAAAGAGTCTCAATGCCATGGTGAGTGAATAGAAGGGACAAAAAAGAAGAAGGTTCAAGTACAACACTATTGTGTATGATCGAACTATGCAAAGTTGTCAATAAGCAATTTGTTCAGTCTAATGATGATGGCAATCAGTTCTTGGATCTCACCATTAACAATAGGCCCACTCAAATTGGAGGCCACTTGAGCAACTCAGAACTTTTTGATCAGGGTGGTAGTAAAGAGATTGGAGTTGAAGCTCGCTCCAACTAACTCTCATGTTAATACTTGAATGTCAAGACTCAAAATACTCATGGTATAGCTAATGAGGTTGGTGTCAAATTAGTGATTGGAGAGGTATGATAAAGTTTATCGCCACCAAGATAAATATCTTTGATATTATTTTAGAAAAATAATTCTTTAGACATTGTCATGCTATGATTGACCCCTACCTCAATATCTCTTGGTCATGGAACGAGAAGCAGTTTTCATAGTGTTTATAGAGTTACAGTAACTATGTCATATAGGAATAGCTAAGCACAACTTTCGGCTATGTAATTAGTTAAAGGGCTCAAAAAGAGGAGCTAACATTTATGGAAATTATCATGGCAAATATGTGAAGACTTCTATGTGTCAATATGACAAGGTTGAGTAGATATAGTCCAAAGGACTTCTGGAGTCACCACTAATTGCAGATTATCCATAAGAGAGTGTGACTATAGACTTCATCACATGTCTATCAAAATCCTACAATTAAGACATTATCATGGTGATCGTAAATAGGTTTATAAGTATGTCATTTTTAAAATATACCCACCTCACAATGTTGTGCAGTCAAGCAGGTTGTATAGTTATTCTGCAAAAATATGGTAAAATATTGAGGCTTACTGAGGCATATTATTATTAGTGATCAAGATCTCCATTTCATTGGAAAATTTTGGAGAGAATTGTTTGGCATACTTGGAATAGAACTAAACTTATAAACTAATTTTCACCAATAGACGTATAGGACTATAGAGTGAGTCAATGCATTACAAGAGTGTTACTTGAGACATTATGTGAGCGTACATCAAATAGATTTAGTAAAGCTCTTAGACATTGCCTAATTTTCTTATAACTTGCAACGGAGTGAATCTACAGGCATACCCTATTTGAGATAGCCACAAACCAATAACTTCAAACTCCACATTCACTACTAGTCGTGTTTGAAGGGAAGAGTCTAGGAGATTATTATATGACCAAATGATTCGATGAGCAACTTGACAGTTCTAAATCCTGCTAGGACAAGATAGCTAAGTGGATGAAGAAATTTACAGGCTACAAGAGGTGTCTTTGGACTATTGAGCTGTGGATATGGTCATGGTGAAGTTTAACCCAAGAAAATTTAAGACACTACGAGATATTCACAAATATGAGGGTCTATTTAAAATTCAAGATTTCATACAAGTTTGACATACATCCACATCTTAAGATTCATCCTTGTCTTTTATGCTAGCATGTTTAAGCCATAACATGAAGACAAAGTTGACCTGTTGACCTAAGTAGAGGAATCAAGTCAAGCACCCATTACTATCACTGTCCCACTTGATTGAAAGATGGAGAACACCATTGACTATTAGGCTAGGCAAAAACAAAGCCAAAATGCTATTGTTATATTCCTCATCTATTGGAAGAGGATAGTCATCTGAAGAACCACATGAGAGTAGTATAAAGATTTGTGGATATTCAAAAACAAGATTCAAGAGTTTATGCAATAATAATGCATTGCAATATCAGTGTAATGATCCGCCATAGTACCACACCATATAGGCACCACATGACATAAAGTTGTCTGAGTGAAATCTCACATGAAAAAGAAGACTAGCCTTAGTGCTAAAGTCTAGAGAAATGTGGAAATTTCACATGATAAATTCTAGAGTACCATAGATTTACATATAAAATCCTTGGAATATTCTAGGATTGTAGAGTATTCTAGAGAACGACTTATTTTTAAATATGTAGGAACTTGTTAACAATAATTATATACATATTAGTCCCTAAATCATATCATATCATCATATCATATATATTTAAAAGTAGGAAGCTCTAAAGTAAAAAGTTAGATTACCATTTTACCCATATACTACATTAAATATTTAATTAATTAAATATTAAATAATAATATTTTAATTATTTATTGGATTCAATGTTATTTATTAGGAAAAAAATCAAAGGACCATTGATAAAATCGTAAGTTACAATGACATGTTTTAATTAAATTCAGTCACACGGAGAAATGAAAAGGTTCTTTGTCAAATGATTCATATAAGAATTTAGTTAGCATTTCTAGAGTTGAAATATGTAACAGTAAAATTAGACCACATTCATGATATACACATATAGATAATGTATATTTATAATTATTTGGTATTGATGGTCAAAATCCAAATTAGCTAAAATATCCTATATTTTCAATATAAAACACTATATATGATTTTTTTTAAATAACACATAATATTTTTAGTAAGAGTGAAGACTGCTAAAAGTGGGAAGGTCCAAAGTAAACTATTGTATTGATGTTTTATCCTTATACTAAATAAAAAAATTATGAAACATCTAATCAATTAAATAGTGCATAGTAATCATTTCATATTATTATACTATTATATTAATAGTAATCATCATATATCATCATATTTTATATTAAAAATGGAAAGAGTCAAAAATTTATTAACGATTTTGCCCTTCATTAAAAAAATAAAAAGAAGCTTATCCTATGAAATTATTAATTACACTAAACTTGACATGGTAATTAAACATCTGTTATTTTATTTTAGAAAGCTTAAATTTATCCTTTTGAACTTCTGATTCTTTTTTGTTCCAATATATTAAGAAGCCAAGCAGTCATTTTTAAATTTGTGTCTATTTATAGTTAAATAATAAATTAAATGGCCTGTTATTAGTTAATACAATCAATCAATGTTGGCCATTCTTCCTATCACTTGTAACTATTAAAATTTATTAGTACTATATCATTATATACTGTCAATTGATCCTCATTATATTATGGGGTCCAGCCCAATAAAATTGATTCAACAAAAGTCACCGCTTTTATTTTTCAACCTACCCACAATTATTGAAAATTATGTCCCCCGTATGATGTTACCAATGACATCTATGGGGGTATACTTTCTAAGAGGTGGAAAAAAATAACCCGGTTGAAGCGTAATGATCATATGTCTGTAATGCATTGTATTTTCTATAATAGGTCCCATTCTTCTACGCTTTCCTGAAAGTCGATAACTATTCATAGCTATTACCTTGACACCAAAGAAAAGTTCGACCTAATGCTTTATTTCTGTCCTCGTTGACATTGATTCGACATTAGAAGTATATTGATTTTTTCCCAATGCATTTCTTAGGGCTTTTGGGTATGCCATGTTGCATTCCACATTATCCAGATGCTTACGCTGGATGGAATGCCCTTAGTAATTTTGGCTCTTACATATCCGTAGTTGGGATTTGTCATGTCTTCGTGGTCGTAGCAATCACTTCAAGCAGTGGAAAGAACAAAAGATGTGCTCCAAGTCCTTGGACTATTGAACAGAATCCAACCACATCGGAATGGATGGTACAAAGTCCTCCAGCTTTTCATACTTTTGGAGAACTTTTAGCCATCAAGGAGACGAAAAGCTATATGAAGTAAAAGAAGAAAAGGTCGTTGATTGCTACTAAGAACCTAACAGAACTTTTTCAAATGTTGGTTAAAAAATCACTTGTATAGGTCGGGGTTGAGAATTAAGGGGCAGCGCCCTACCCCATCAGCCTACAAGAAATTAAGAACATAAATCCAGTAGCCCAAACAAAATGTCCAAATAAGAACATTCATGCCCAAATCGATAAACTATTCATACCAAAAGGGTTATATTCATTAATAAGTTGTGAAGAGTTTAACCATAAATAATTCCTTAACCAACCCATCAAATAAGTGGAAGATTCATTAAACTATGAAATGTTACCCTACCATAATGTGATATGCTTCCAATGCCAATAAAAAGCAACCCATTCAACAGTATTTAAAATTCAAAAAACTGCCAAATAAAATGCATCCCATGCTGAAATATCTCAAGTACCGCCTCGTCCTGGGCCATTGTACGAAAAATTATAACCAAAATCCTTTTTATCTGGCATTAACATATAACCACGTGATTTTCTCTATAAAAGGAGTTGTTGAGCTCCTCCAAAGGCACATCAAAAATTGAGAGAAAAAAGAAAGAAAGTCACAGAGAGAATAAAATACATTGAGTATTTTATCTGTGAGGTATACCATAGGCTATTTAATAAAAATAGTTTGTGAAGAAAAATAGAGTGTGAGTGACATTTTAGTAAGGTAAAAAATTGAAAGAGAGTATTTCTTTTGTATGTGTAAAAATCTTTGAGAGTATTGTACTCGTACCTATGCGGTGTAAAATTCCTTACTATAGTAATATCAATTGCTCCTTTTGGCCCGTGATTTTTTCCCTTATTTAGAAGAGTTTTCACATAAAATTCTTGGTGTCGTTATTTTTCATTTTTATTCATATTACTGTGTCAGATTTATTTTGTGTTCGTCCATATTTTTTTCCAAAAAACTGGTATCAGAGCCGAGATTCTGTCTGAGTATGCTCTGTGTTGAGCCCTTTCTTGTTTGCCTTGGTGATGGATAAACTGACGCGATCTATCCAAGAGGAGGTACAATGATGTATGCTATTTGCAAATGACATAGTACTGATTCATGAGACTCGAACTAGAGTTAACAATAGGTTAGAGTCTTGGAGGCACATCTTGGAGTCCAAAGGATTCAAATTGAGCAGGACCAAAATTAAATACTTAGAGTGCAAATTCAGTGATGAGAGGGATAAAGCAAACTTTGATGTGAGGCTTGCCACTCAACCTATCCCTAAGAGGAAAAACTTTAAGTATCTGGGGTCCATCATCCAGAATAGTGCGATATCGACGATGATATCACACATTGTATTGGGGCAGTATGGACTAAATGGAGGCTTACATCTAGAGTATTGTATGATAAGAAAATACCACCTAAACTCAAAGGTAAATTTTACAGATTGGTGGTTAGACGATCTTTGTTGTATGGGATGGAGTGTTGGCCAATCAAACATGCACATGTCCAGAAGATGCATGTCGCAAAGATGAGAATATTGAGATGGATGTATGGTCACACCAGGAGTGACAAGATTAGGAATGAGACCATTCGTGAGAATCTTGAGGTGGTTGTGGTGACTGATAAGATGAGGAAAGTGAGACTAAATATTTTGGACATGTGCAGAGAAGGAGTATCAATTCTCCTGTTAGGAGGTGTGAGAGGTTGGTTTTAGGAGCTACACGGAGGGGGAGAGGTAGACAGAAGAAGTATTGGAAGAAGGTGATCAGACATGATATGACGAAACTTGATCTCACTGAGGACATGACCCTAGATAGAAAAATAGTGGAGGTCGCGAATTAAAGTAGTAGGCTAATTTTTTTTTATGTTCCCTTTCATTTACTTTTTGTCATATCTAGTTTATTCTGCTTATGGATTTTTGAGACGAGGGTTTCCAGGAAACAACCTCTCTACTTATATGAAGTAGTGGTAAGGTCTGCATACATTCTACCTTCCCCAGACACCACTTGTGAAATTTCACTGAGTATGTTGTTGTTGTTGTAACTTCACTTATTCAAAAAATACTTAATTATTTTGCATTCAATTGTAAAATCAGCCAGATAGTCTTAAAATATTCACATTTTGTATTTTCTTTTGTTCAGACTTTGTAATAATCATCACGAACAAATTTTAAAATTTTTTTGATGCCATTAAAAAATTTAGAGTAACTAATAAAAGTGGGAAGGTCCACAATGAAAAGTTGGATTACCATTCTACCCTTATGCCACTATATATTTACCCTTATGGCATGACTTATTAAATATTAATTCTAATTTATTTGTTAAAAATAATTGAAGGAACATAAATTAATTGTAAGTGACAATGAAATGTTTAATATACTAATTCATTCATTTGGGGAAATGAAAGGATTCTTTGTCAATTAAATAATGATTCGTAGAAAATTCTATATATACATATGGATGGTATATTTGATTTTCAAGAGTTGCACTTTAATTCTTAAGTTATAATATTTTAATTTTTTTTATTACTATATATTAGTAAATTCACTTGTAAAAAAGAACAAAATGGCTAAATATTTTGTCTACTGCATTAAATACAAGAAGGCAAATAATACATTGCATTAGAAATCATTCACAAGTAAAAGTATTTTTTATTATTTAAATAGTATATTTTAATGCAGTAAATCAAAATCTAATTAAATATTTAGTAGATATTATTAATTCATATGATGAATGAATTGGAAGTTAAAGAAGTTCTACAATCATGCTTATCCATTTGTTAATGAACTTTTCATATCCTAATTTTCCCTTTTATAAAATCACTAGTTTTACCCTTTGGCCCATTGTCAAATTATTATATGCTTTCTTCTTTAAAATACTTAATATTAGGTGTATTCTTAGCACGCACTTTTCTGCAACAAAAGGTACATTCGTTCAATTAATTTTCTTTTAAATTAAGTACATATAATAAACCTTTTTTAAATTGTGTAGATATTTGTTTTGCTCTTTTTAAAGAAATTTATACTAATTAGTATAGAATAGACGTGCAACGCACGTGTCTGAGAACTAGTTATACTAAAAGTAGGAAGCTCCTAACTCAAAAGTTGAATTATCATTTTGCCCTTATACTTAATTAATCAATTATTAATTTAAATAAAGAGTAAAAATTACTTAAGTCTTATTTTATTCACATAGCTGTTGAATCAGTTATGACATTTAAAAAAATAGATTTCAGCTATAAATTGTCATATTTGTATTTGAAGCATAAATCGATTTTGTTTCTTTCTATCTTCCATAGTAGTATGATACTTTTACAGTCTTTTAACATTCTCAATTAAATTTTATGTAATTATTTAATCACTATATACGATCTGTATCAGATTTCTATTGAATTATTTTCTCTTGAAAATGATTGTTTTCTTCCTTGGGGCACTTCATTCTGCAACTTTTCAGGTTACTTTTTCTCCCTCAATATCTTCTCCGATAATGTTATAATATGACATCGAAAAAAAACTAATTTCAGCTATAAATTATCATAAATTTTGTATTAGAAGCATAAATCAATTTTGCTTTTTTCTATCTGCCATAGTGATGTGATACTTTTATAATCTTTTAACATTTTCAATTAAATTCTATGTAATTATTTAATCACTATATATGATCTGTATTCGATTTCTATTGAATTATTTTCTCTCTTAAAAATAATTATTTGCTACTTGGGGCATACTTCATTTTACAACTTTCCAGGTTAATTTTTTCTCCCTCAATTTCTTCTCCTAGAAGGTTGTATATTGATAATTTAATGTATCTTTGTTTAATAATGATTGGTTCATATTTTATTTAAATTCTGCTATGCGACATTTATGAGTTAATGTGTATGTAGCAACATTCTTCTGAAAGTTTTAAAAGGATCAAATATGGGAAGGATAAACATGTGAAGCACGTTCTCAGAAACTAGTAAGTATTACAAAAACAGGAGCATAACAAAAATTAATCAAAGTTTTCTATAAAATATATTTTCCTATCAATTCTATTGTGTTTTCTCTATTGTTTTCTTAGTGATTTCTAAAATTTTAGATTGAGTTAGCATAGCAAGATCGTGAGCAAATACAATAAGAATGTGAGCAAGTTATTAAGTGTCGCACGTGTGCTTACTAAAAGACTAAAAACGTAATATCATGTTATATAAATAATGATGATATTTTATTTGTACACAGTTACAACATATAATAGTTTATATATTATGATGACAAATATGGTACAAATAATATTCGCAATTATTGGGTATACATTTCAAACTAGAGTTAAAAATATAGTAAACACCAGTCTTAGTCAAATTTTAATAATTCCTATAAATTTGATACAAACTATAAGTCATCAGACTTTAAATAACGTTTTATATATCTTAATTAAAAAGTGAGTATATTAAATGATATATATTGTGGTTTATCATTGGGGTCCAATTTTTTTTTTTAACCATAATGAATAACTTACATCATACTATAATCAATTTGATATTAATAATAAATCATTAGACTTAAAACAATGTTTATCTACTTTAATTAAAAATAAATGCCCTAAATGATGTGAATTTTGGGTTGACATTGATCCAACACCAAACTATAATTAACTTGATACCAATTATAAATCAATAGATATAAAACATTGTTTATCTATTTTTGTAAAAAAAAATAAAAGATATATTAAATGATATACATTGTGGATGCATTGGTGTTCAACTTTTTTAAAATCAAAATGAATAACTTACACCAAACTATACTCAATTTGATACCAATTATAAATCATGCGTTATAAAATGAATTTTTGCTATATATTTCAACTTTATTATGCCTTACATCATAATTCCATCAACTTTCTACAATTTTTTTATCATTGTCAAATATGGGTGTTCATGAATCGAATTGGTTCGAATTTTTTAAATATCAGATCAAAATATTTGTGTTGGGTTTTTAAATATAAAAATCAAACCAAAGCAATAAAACTCAAATTTTTCAACCTCGAATTTTCTCGGATTTTTAGGTTCTTTTAAATTTCTTGAATTTTTAGACCTTTTTTTTTTCAAAATTCTCATGTTTTTGAGTTTTTTTTCTAATTTTTTGATAAAGTATTTATCAAAACATATAATTAACTTATAACTCAAATATTTCTTTAGTCCTACCAAAATACAAATAACTAAGATTTTTTTAAAAGAAAAATACAAAATATGATATTAGTGAAGACACAAAAATATTCAACAAAAAATAATAATGAGATTGCAGAAATAAATATTACAAATAAATAAGTCATAATGAAGATGATCATAATTTTAAAGTACCAAATCATACTAAAATAAGTCATAATGAAAATATAATAACTTTAAAATATTAATTCATGCTAAAATAAGTGTAATAAGACTTATTAATTAAATGAGTAAACATTAAAGAAAAACTAAAATTAGTTTATTTATTTTAATTATCTAACCCAATCTAAAACTGAAGACAAATATTCATTATTATTGTCATTCTTAGTGTTGGATTAAATTTTTTTTTTTTGCTAGTATTAGAATTGATTTGAATTTTGATTTGAGCTTTAGAGTTACTAATACGGAAAACTTACCTAAATATATTATATTTAAAAATTATTTACCATTTATAGCCATATAAATTAATCTTACTACATGTATAATTCACTTTATATATATAATTTAGATTTTTTATCAAAATAAATCTAATACATTTAGAACATTTGCAACACATCTATATTGCATATAAATTCATTTTTATACATAGTATAATACATGATACATCTATGTAATATGCATAATTTGTTTTTAATATATAATACAGTATTTTTTACCTAAATAAATGTAATACATTTATAGTATATATATATAGAGAGAGATTACATATATAATTCACTTTTAATGCATAGTACAGTTACTACAACTGATAAGTATTTTCTAAATATGGTATACTTAAATAATAAATTAAAAAATATATTTTAAAATAGTAAATATTTTATAAAAGAAACTCAAAAAGGTAGTTATCCCTACTAATATCTATAAACTACAACCTTTATTAGATTATCTAAAATTCTAAATCAAATTAAAAATAACATGATAAGATGATATATATGATGTTAAGTTGGTTTGACCTCGGGTTGATTTTTTAAAATCAAAATCAAATCAACCCAAATATAGTCGGGTTTTTTCATCAATACCAAACCAAGTCAAACCAAACCAAGTTAAATCAAACCACTAATCGAATTTTTTTTTCGAAATGACTTAGTTTGCGATTTAGTTCACTTTTCGATTTGATTTTGTTCACCCCTATTACCAAATTAATAAATAAGTATACTGATATGTCAGAACAGATAGCTAGTGTTATTAAAAAAATTATTCATATAGAACATAATTTACAATGTGTTGTATCCACGATGATGTTTATTTATAAACTATCAACACACAAAATACCCAAATATTTACATCAACATACAAATGCAAAATATGATTTTACACAGAAATCTACTCAATCGAAATTATTTTTTTCTCATACATTTTATTTTTATAGCTGAGTTTAATTAAGATTTTTATATGGATAACGTCATATATTTATCTTCTATTACTTCAATTGATGCAACGAAGAAATATTTAAAATAATCAATTTCAAAGATAAATCAAAATTAAAAAAAAAACTAATTTACATTTATCAGTCTGACAATTTTTTTGTTGGAATCATTTTTTCAACATAGAGTCTCATTTTTTAAGAATTACTTACATATTGTTTTTACCAAGCTGTTTATGTTTTGTATAGATTCTACTGCTGGAAAAGAAAAAATTATTGTTATATAGGGGTTATTTTGTTTCTTAATTTGTATATTTATTTATTTATTTATTCTGCTTTTTAAATTAAATTAGTAAAATAAAATATTTACTTTTAATATAAGTGCCAAATAATATGCAATAGGTAGGAGTATGAAAATTTTGAATCGATCGATAAACTGAATCGAAAAAAATGTTATTAGTTTATTATTATTGGGTTAACAGATTTTTAATAGTTTTACAAGAAAAATAAAATTATCGGGTTATCAGTTATATCACTTGATACTAAATCGATACTTGTAAGTCATGTATTTGCTTGGTTTTCAATATATAATCCTTGTGTTGGAAAGTAAGAATATAAGGTCAAATATTGCATATTATTTAGTATAGGCGCTCAATTGATTTGTTTGTCTAACTGTATCTCATTGTATTGCGTTAAATTATTAGAGAATTATATATTTATTTTATAAATATTTTTTTATTGAGTTAACCGAAAATTGAATCATTAAAGACTAAAAATAGATAAATCGAAAACCGATAAATTTTTTTTTTATTGATTTCTTATAGATTTAATATATATATTTGAAAATTGAAAACTGTTAAATCAAATCGATAATATATGAAATTGAACCGAACTGAATCGATGGGAGTAGTAGTACTAACTGATTCTGGATACAAAGTAATAGATTTTTAAAACTTATTTTCCAGTATTAGCAATTTCTTTAAGTGCAATACTATAGAATTTAGCATGCCAATTTCAATCTTTTTACTAGAAAATGAAAATTCCCATAGTATTTACCAAATTAACTACAAAGAAAAACTTTCAAACTTACACATCATCTCACATATGTACAAGGAATTAATAGCCTCTTGATCGATATAATAAAAGATGTTTACTATTAAAGAAATTGATGTCCTTCAATTTTATTGAGAAAAATGAATTAAAAAAAATATTATATTGATAAATTTTTTTAAAAAAAATAGTAATGAAAAAGAAATGTACACCCAAGTTCTTGCGGAACTTTTTGATTTTAGAAAGTTCTGATTTTGCATTCATTTTTAAAATTTATTTTGCATAAATTTTATTAAAGTTACATATAGAAGAAGTGATGTGGTATGTCTCTTTGATCGAGTATCAATTTATTTTTTTTTCTCTTTTTCTTTTCTTTTCTTTTCTTTTCTTTATTATTCTTTTTATTTCATGAAAGTTAAATATTAAAAAGATGATGTCGTACTATGCCTCGTTAATCGATAATAATAGGTATATTGTTGTTTGTTTCTTTTTTTATTCACTTTTTATTTCATTGTCCTTTTTACTTCATATATATAAAGCCAGACATTAGATAAGTGATGTAAAGCTTCTCTTTAACCAATGATCCTATTTTTTGTTAAAAAAAAATAATTTTCATTTGTGTTTTCTTTTTATTTATTTATTATTCTCTTTGTCTTAATATCTTTTCTTTTTTTGTTCATCTCAAAAAAAATATTATTTTACTATAATTGAAAATAATTTAATCTTAAAATTCTCCTTTTATCCTTAATGAAATGATTTCTCAACCACACAAGCATCTCAAAATGATTTTAGACTATAAGTTTCAAAAATCTTATATTTTTCTTAAATATTGTAAGTGTAACATAAAATAGGATAGAGACAAAAATAGATGTGTCAGTTACTACTCCCTCTATCCATTTTTTGTTCTTTATTATAATAACTTAAATTTCTCAAAATTTACTACTTCACTAATTCCTATTCATTATTATAAAATTTAAAAGTCTAAATATTTATCACTCCAACCTTTCATTTTCTTCGTAAATAATAAAAAAAGATATATTAAATGAAGACAAAACGAAAAAGGAAAAAAAAGAATAAAAATCAAACTAACAAATGACTGACATCTCATATTCCATCAAGTGGTTCAATACCTTCTATTTTTAAATTTTTATTTTACATTCATATTTATTTTCTGCGCATTTGTTTTTAATATTTTCTTACTCAAGTGTGGTTGATTTTCTTTTCTTACAAATTATTTGTATCATTTTTTATGTACATGTTGAAAATTTGGCCCAAGTTGGAATATTCAAACTTGGCAACTCACCATCAAATAAATTCATCCCCTTATTTTTAACTTTGGCACCAATTTCTCATTCAACATTGGCAGCAACGTTCCCATTCAACGTTGGCTGCTTGCTGCTTACTTTTTCATTCAACATTGTGCAGTTTTGTTGCTATAAAAAGAGCTCCTTAGCTTCTTCATTAAACACACAAGATTGAGAAATTCATAAGGATTTGTGAAATACACCATTGTGTATTTTTGTGAGTGTTGTAATACTCCTTTTATATCACTGAGTGATACACAAAATTATATCCTCATAGTGCTTAGGCCCAGTGAGGTTTGTTGTACACTTTTCCATCATAGTGATATTTTTTCTCATCGTCATCCGTGGACGTAGCCTATTTTTGGGTGAACCACATTAAATTCGTGTCTCCATTTATTATCTTGCCCAATTTATTTATACTTTTCAATATCAAATCCCAATCCTTATCATGCTTTCACTATCATCTGATATTCCCTAACAAGTAGTATCAGAGCAGGGTCATAATAGTTACAAATACTGTACGATTATTGTTCATACGTACAGTTACTGTTCATACGTACGATCACTATTCATACGTATGGCAGTTTTTCAAGATGACTTCTATTATAAAATTTGATATTGAAAAGTTTGATGGCAAAATTAGTTTCTTCATCTGGAGAGTCCAAATGAAGGTCGTTCTCACAAAGAACAGGTTGAAAACGGCTCTTGAAGGGGAGTCGAAAAAATCTGACTCTATGACCAGTGAGCAATGGATGGGGTTAGATGAAAAAGCTTTATCAGCAATTCAACTTTGTTTATCTAAGGAGGTGCTCCGCGAGGTGGTTCACGAGACTACTGCTGCAGGACTCTGGCTCAAGCTTGAATCTCTCTACATGATCAAAAGTCTTGCAAACAAGCTTCGTTTGAAAGAGCGTTTGTACACACTCCGTATGGTTGAAGGTACTCCTATTCAATCTCATCTTAATGAATTTAATTTCATTATTATTGACCTAGAAAATCTAGAAGTTAAAATTGATGATGGGGATAAGGCTGTCTTATTGGTCGTCTCTTTACCGTCTACCTATAAACACTTCAAGGAAATAATGTTATATGAAAATAATGATACATAGTCTTTTGAGGATGTCAAGTCTAACTTGTTGTCCAAAGAAAAATTTGATCTTGAAGTTTGTTCTGATGATAAAGCCGAAGGGTTGTCTGTTAGGAGTAGAACGGTTGGAAGGAGTACAAATAAAAAATAGTCTAGGTCAAAATCTAGGGGACGTAATTTCAAATCCTGTCACTATTGTAAGAAAACTGGGCATGAAATTTCTGAATATTATAAATTAAAAAATAAAAAAGAAAGAGAAGAAAAATCAAATCAATCACAGAAATCTACTGCTGAAGCTAGTGCCATTGGAACTGAATCTAATGGTGACATATTATTGGTTACTTCTAAAAAGAGGAGTAAAACTGAGTGAATTCTAGATATTGGTTGCACCTATCATATATCTCCTCACAGAGACTGGTTCACCACATATGAACCTATCAATGGTGGTGGTGTCTTGATGGGAAATGATTCTCAATGCAAGGGTGTTGGTATTGGTAGTGTGCATATTAAGACCCATGATGGTTATATTAGCACATTGACAAATGTGCGTCATGTTCCTAATTTAAAACGTAATTTAATCTCTTTGGGTACTCTTAAATCTCTTGGTTATAAGTACTCAGGTGAAGGTGGAGTTCTGAAGGTGTCTAAAGGTGCCCTGGTCTTTTTGAAAGCAAACAAATACGGTAGCTTGTATGTCTTGCAAGGTTGTACAATAACAGTATCAACAATTGTGTCCACATCCTCATTAGCTTATCGTGATCTCACTCGTTTGTGGTATATGTGTCTTAGCCATATGAGTGAAAAAGGTATGAATCTGTTGAGCAAACGAGGTCTTCTTGGTGATGGTACGGGTAAGTTAGAATTCTGTGAACATTGTGTGTTTGGAAAACAGAAAAGGGCAAGTTTCTCCACTGCAATGCACCGTACAAAAAGTATCCTCGACTACATCCACTCGGATCTTTGGGGACCTTCCAAAGTTCCTTCTATTGGAGGGAAGTGTTACATGATGACCTTAATTGATGACTTCTCCCACAAAGTTTGGGTCTATTTCTTGAGGCATAAAAATGAAGCATTTCCCACTTTCAAGAAATGAAAAGCTCTTGTTGAAACCTAGACAGGGAAGAAAGTAAAGAAGCTCCGAACAGATAATGGCATCGAGTTCTATGAAATAGATTTTAATGAGTTTTGCGCTTAAGCTGGTATTGCTAGACATAAAACATTGGTTGGAATGCCCCAGCAGAACGGTGTTGCAGAACAAATGAACAGGACTCTACTCGAGAGAGCTCGCTATATGCTCTCCCATGCTGAGTTATGGCATCGACGTGATCTATGGTATGAGGCAGTTTCTACAGCATGCTATCTAGCCAACCTCTCCCCACATTCATCTCTTCATTTCAGAATTCCAGAAGAGGTTTGGTCAGGTATTCCTGTTGACTACTCTAATTTACGAGTTTTTCGATGTTTTGTATTTGCACATGTTAATGATGGAAAATTAGCACGTAGAGCTAAAAAAATCATATTTCTTGGTTATGCTTCTGAGTCAAAAGGATATTGTTTGTGGTATATCGATCCTGAGTCACGTAAAGTCATTCTTAGTCGTGATGTTACTTTTGATGAAAATACATTACCTTATTCTGGAAAAGATTATGGTTCTTCTTCTACTGATGCAGGTGATCAGCAAAGTAACAGTAAGAAGGTGGAGTTAGAGATAAAGTCTTCATCTCCTCCTAATGTCGATGTTCCTACTTCCTCCACTACTGAGCATTTAAGCAATGATTCTGATGATCATAACACCACTGAGATTGTACCGCCACAACAAGATTATTCAATTGCTCAAAATCGCCCAAGAAGAGTTATTACAAAGCCACCTAGATTTCGTCATAATGATGAAGATCAGCTTGTTGCTTATGCATTGTCTGTTGCACAAGATATTGATAAAAGTGTTGATTATGTCTCTTATTCAGAGGCAATTACTTGTGTTGATTCATCTAGATGGCTCATGGAAATGAATGAAGAAATTAAAAGTCTCTACAAGAATGATACTTGGGAGTTATGTGATCTTCCTAAAGACAAGCGACCATTGAGTTGCAAATGGCTTTACAAGAAGAAAGATGGCATCCCCAGGGTTGAAGAAGCAAGATGGAAAGCACGTTTGGATGTTCGAGGTTTTGACCAAAAGGAAGGTATTGACTTCAAAAAAATTTTCTCTCCTGTTATTCGTCATACCTCAATTCGTGTGCTACTTGATTTTGTTGCTCTGTTTGATTTGGAGTTAGAGCAACTTGATATCAAAACTATTTTCTTACATGGAGAACTCGAAGAAGAGATCTATATGAAATAGCCCGAAGGTTTTGCTATTCCTGGGAAGGAAGATTGTGTTTGTCGTTTGAATAAATCTCTTTACGGCCTTAAGCAAGCTTTAAGACAGTGGTATAAAAGGTTTAATTCCTTTTTAACCATGCAAGGTTTTACTAGAAGCAAATATGACAGTTGTGTGTATTTTCGAGAATATGATGATAACTCTTTATATACTTGTTGCTTTATGTTGATGATATGCTTATAGCTGCTCGCAATAAGTCTCAAATTGACAGTTTGAAATCTCA
>JAOTQJ010000011.1:11046346-11060263 GCA_025642045.1 Solanum sejunctum | reverse complement strand
AAGCTAGCTCAAAGGGAGGAGGATTGTCTAAGCCTTATAAGGAGACCACCCATCCCATTAACCACCAATGTGGGACTGTATCTCAACCAAAAAAAAGTACTGTTCACCACAAATTTATACGAAGGCAACACATCTGCTTGTGAACGAAAATCAAGAAAATTCAATAATACAGAAGATTGAATGATGTTCCTAGTGCCCAATGTAATAAAGTCTGCAGCACTCACCAAAACTAAATCTGTGGACACGACCTTTAAGGTCAACAAATTTGAAAACAAATGAATTTCCAAGACCCAACGATGGATATCCAGATTTTCCTGCTTCTGTCCCTTCTGACATCATCAATTGAGACAGAGACATCTCACTGTATGATAAGGAAAATAATAAAGCTGGCACTGTTAGCTTTTATGTGCCCAGGTCATGACAGAAACATCTACAAAGCATAAGTACCTGACTGTATCATAATCGTCTGGTGGCTCCAGGTTAAGTGTCGAATCCCAAAACTTCTGCATCATAGTATTGGCCACTTCATTGGCAGCACCCGAGCTATTCTCCACCTTCAGAAAAACAGCAAATGTAAGATAACCTTCTCCGTATTGCACTCCTTCCTCAAAACACTATGATATGCTACTTTAAATAGAAGTCCTTTGTCAAAACTGGATGCTGAATTAATAGTCTTTTTGGGCAAAATCTTCTTAAATTTTAAACCTTATTATCTATGACCCCAACTAATTCCTATCAACCCTTTGGTCCTCTAATCTGGAAATGCATGCTTACCTGTTCATAGAGGGTGTAAATGTTATAGTAAAGAATAGCTGGTTACAACCATCATCATTATTTAATTTTCACTGATGAATCTTCGTAACTAATTGTAATAGCAGCTAGCAATTGTGTTATTAGTAGTTTTTCATAAAATATTGTGTTATGATTTTAGGATAATGTATTAGCTAATTCATTATAAAAATGATAATCTTGTCCCAAATTAATGCATGTTTTTGATAGTTTTAGAACTTATGGGTACAAGTCATGTTTTATGTTCATTTTTTAAAAGTGAAATATGTTTCAAAAACTATGACCAAACATAATTAGGAACATCAATCCAAACTTCACCCAAATCTAGTTTCCCAAAATATTTGGGAATCTATGAGCTAAACACTATCTTAGAAACATGGAAAAACCATAACAAGTAGGGGTTTTCAAAACTGAACCATAACTGATAAGCCAACCACAAAATTGGCTTACTGGCCGCAAAATTGACTTATTGGCTTATTGATATTGGATTATAAAATAAATGGTTGGAGAATGGATTAAAATTTTATTATTAACGGCTTATTGGTGTTGGGGTGGATTATGCAATTTCCTTATCGGGTAAACTGTTAACCCGTTTAAAATTACCATACTTACATTTTTATTTTAGGTATATTAGCCTCATGTAATGTTTCACCATAATATATAAAGATAATTATATATTTTTTCTTTGTTAGTCCTAACTCTTAAATGGATAACTTATTTATTTTTCTATAATTATATATATTTTGCCGTATTCATTTTATGTAAGGCAACTGTGAAAGTTTTTTTAATACTATTATTTTTTCTTTCATTACTCACCGGCTCACTGTATTTAAAATAATAAAAGTAAGTTATCTTTTTTGGTAAGGTGTGGCTATGTGTTCATCGAAAAAAAGAGTACTATAGAGATTAGAGGTCAACCGATACACCACTCAATAACCATTCAATAATTGTTAATCCATTGCCAAACCAACCGGCATCTTATAGGTTGGCCAGCGGATTAATAAATTTAAAATCCGATATTCGATAAATCAAACTGTTAAGTGAAATTAATCGCCCGATAAGCAGCCCTAACAGCAGGTGTGCCTTCTTTAAGAATACAATGTCTTCTCCCCACTTCAAAATTGAGCCCTCCATGAGTTGATACATTCTAGGAAGCCTAAAGCAGAAAATATAACCAGAATAGGTTAATGAAAATTTAAAACTTTTAGGATCAACTAATGAAATGATATAATATAGAACATCTAGATGGTCAATACTAGAGAATACTGGTCTGCACGCCATAAAAAAGAAAGGGCAAGCCCGGTGTACTAAAGCTCTCGCTATGCGCACGGTCTGAGGTCCAATCATAAGGGCCTATTGTACGTAGTCTTACTGGTCTGCATGCCATATTAACCCAAAAAAATTTGGACAGCTCTCAAGGGAATATCCACTTCTGAGGCAGTCTTTCAAGTGTGCTTAATGAGATTACTATGTCAACTTGCAGCTTAGATAAGGCGTCTCTGTACTGACTAAACCAATGATGCTGATAATATTGAGGTATTATTTGGCCAACTCATAAGGAAATAATCAAAAGATTGAAGCAATGTGTGTTTACAACTCAATAAATGTAAAGCACTGTTCGATACTCCAAGGATATTGGTTTTGCATATAAACCCACACCCACACCCCATTTCATGTTTCTAAAGTCTTACAAATGAAATTGATTTCTCAAGAACACTAATTAAGTCATGCAAAATCTATGTTGCTCAGATCCTTCCACACTCTTGTCGACCTGACATGATTTTTGTGTGTGGTGTGGGATCCACACTAGATTTAATCAACCTAAATTGTGCTCTTTGAATACGTAGTGGCTAAAAAAGTATAGGTAGACTAGGTATTTGGTCCGATTGAGTTTATGCGATATTATTACAGTGAAGTACCAGAATACTTTGCTACTATAGGAGATACACTAGAGAATAAACTGTTATGTGTATACAAAGAATTTAAGTAATAGCTTTATAACCTCTTTGGTCAAGCTTGTAAAATCAACTTATTTTGAAAAGTGCTTTCGGAAAGTACTTCTGTCGAGAAGCAGTTTGTGTAGCCCATAAATTTAAAAAGCACTTTTGAGCAACAATCAGTGTTTGACTAAGCTTTTTAAAAGTGCTTGTAAGTGTGTTTTTCTCAAACATCTTTTTCAAAAAAGTACTTTTGCTAGTCCTGAGAAACAATTATTTTCTCTTAAAAGCTTGGACAAACACCACCCGCTTTTAAAATAGCACTATTGGGGAAAAGAAAATATCCTTTTGGCCACAAAAATTTGTCCAAACAGGCTATTAGTTTATTAACTTCACTTAATCGTCTATAAACTAATACATATATTGTAATATACATTTATTTTCTATATCTTAACACCCTTACCCATACTCCTATCTATATTCCCGAGTTTCCAAAATAGGTGATGCTGAATTCGACTGCTAGATTCTTGCTCTGTCAGGTGTGGACGGGTATCAAAGCAGCAGTGTGCAAAATCACAATGCAAAAGAGATCATTACCATGATGAGATTCATTTCATATATGTTCATCAAATTCAAATTAGGATTTCATATGCCATCAATTTTCAGACCTATAACATAATTAAAATGATTAGAAGTTTACCATAGATATAGCTGCATGAGTTATCTGCAATACATCTAAGCAAGCAGCAACACTTCCATCTGCAAAAATACAGGTTAAACTTGACAGCAAAAATCACTTTTCACTACCATCAGAGCTAGCAAACTGTAGAAAATGTCAAGAAGCAAAAGCTCACCTCTATGTAGAATGGGAAGGTGTAGAAACTTCCCATCATGCATCATATGTAGAGCTTCAAGTATTGTTGTCTCTAATGTTGCGCATTCAGGGCTTGAGGTCATTACCTGTAAATATGACTAAGTCTCAGTAAAATTATTTTTCCTTCGATGAGACAGACGGCTAAGGAGAACTAAAACAGAACTTTTTGTAGATAGTCCTGCATATTCTTGAATGCTATCAATTTCCAAGATGTAGACCAAAAGAAACCTTTCCTCTCCCAAGCTATTCAAGTTAAGAAGACATGAAAGTGTGTATTATCTTTCAAGAACGCACCCTCAAATTTTCTATTACAAATCATCGAATTTGTTCGGACCACAGTTTTAAAAGTTGTCTCCTGTGCTTCTCAATGGTATAAACACCAATATTGAACAACAACAACAACATACCCAGTGGAATCCCACAAGTGGGGTTTGGGGAGGATAGAATGTACCAGACCTTACCACTACCTCACAAGGTAGAGCGGTTGTTTCCTGGGAACCCTCATCTCAAAAACCCATAAGTAGAAATAAACACCAATATTGAAGATTTCCTAAATTGAAGTTTACACCAAACACATGACTGCATAGTTTCAATGAGGGTTAATTTCTTGGTCCTCAAATTTTGTTAACTTTACAAGGGCAGCAAACATTCAAAGATAGGTAAAAGATAAATGGAAAAGGCTGGATTCATCCACACGTAAGACTTTAACACATACGGGTAGTAGGGTTCAAATTTGCAGGAGAGAGGTAACCCATTAAGATGCTTTGACATTTACCAAGCAAGAGATTGAGGAATCGAGAAATGATAAGGTGAAATGATATCGGGTGGCAAACTATTTATATGACAAATTGAATTAACAATGCTCCTGTTCCTTGTACATGAGTACTTTGTTTTCTGTCATATTGCTACTAATCAGTAAATAAATAATTTATAAAGACATCAGGAAAATTAAAAGATAGCTTCAGCTACTACGAGGAAGGCTTATTTTGAAACTCATCCTTTTAAGCTCAACAATTACACAAGATGGCATAAAAGAGCATGATTATTAAGTATGTCACAACTATAACATGCTATCTCATGTCTACATATACAAAAGGCAAAACAAATGTTAAGGAAATGGTTCCACACATGTGCAGGCACATAATATATTTTGTGGTTATTAACAGTTATGTCTTCTTTTGAACAAAATCAGGTGATTCATACATCCCATTAAAATATTTACCACTTATCCATCCCTATTCCTTTTCATGATGTTTAAGAGTCTTTGGATATGATTTTGGCCAAAACTTAGGTAAACTCACTTTCAGGTTTTGAAAGGAAGAGTATCAAGAAGAGTCTGAATAGAGCTAAAACAAACAAAGAGAGCCAAATTGAGGAGCTTTTAAACCCTAAAGAAAAGAAGAAGAAAAATGAAAGGAGGGAGAAAAGTGCAGCCTGCACTTACAAGTAGAAGTTTATTAATTCAGAGATGAATAGCTATACCAGAAGAAAAGTGTGAAGCTGAGAAGTGAAGTGCAAACTGCACTTTATTGTACAGCTTCCCACTTGCCAGAAGAACTGAAGCTCAAAATCTCCAAATACAAGTGCTGAACTTGGTTGAGAAATTTGAGGGAGGGGTGACAAAATAGTTTCAAATTAAAAAAGGTGAAATGTTGACCAAGGCCAAGTCAAATCCTTTATTAATTAGCAGATTAAGCTAAATGGGGGCTGAAGTGTAATTTTATAACTTGTTAAACTTTTAAAAAGTATAAAACATCACAAAAGGTGGGGTAAAAGGCCATTTACCATAGGCTCACTAGCGGTTATTTTTGAAAAAGTTAAAATCATTGCACCTGTACTTGTCAGTTTACTTTTCGCTTCAACTTCTTCAACACACCTCTCTCTTTTCAAAAATTCTCTCAAGTACACAACAACATACTCACTGTAATCCCTTAAGTGACGCGCAGACCTTACCCCTACCTAATAAAGGCAGAAAAGTTCTTTTAGATAGACTAAAACCCGACCCTCAGCTCAAGCAAAACATTTTAAAGTAAGAATAAAGACTTCATAGAAATGCTTGACACCCGCTAAAATGGGATCGCTTCTTATGGACTCATTAAAGAATAATTTTGATCTAGTTTTCTCAAAGAAAATTGTTTTTGCTTTCCTTGAATATTTTTGTACGCATAAGATGTCGATACAATATAGTTCTTGAAAATAATTCTCTATTATGTATAAGTCAAAGTCAAACAAACGATGTTTACTGACTTACTGTACTGCACTTCATAGCAGTGAACTTAAAAATAACGACCCATACCGAATTAATTTGGTATGGTAATGATATAGTATTTTTTAAAAATCAAAAACTAAGATTACGTAACTAAAGTTTTTAAAATTGCAAGATGAACACCCCAACCTTGACTTATTCTGAGGGTTCCTACTACCTACCATTAGCATAGGTACCAAGTAAATCTATCCACCAAGACTTGGACAATGAGAAGAAATCACATTGTCTTTGTTGCCATTAGGATTTGAACTTAAGATATCATGATTCTCAACCCACTTCATATACCCCTTTTGACTCAAAGGAGCTTAACTTGGCTTAGACCCCTCAATATTGAGTGGGTAATTGAGTAATTGTTGTCTAACATCCCTAACCACTAAAAGCTTCGAAAATTATATTTGTAGCTTTACAAGTAGGTTTAGGTATATAATCCAATGCTTTTTTATCAGTTGAGCACAACAAAGTTAAATTCAATATAGTATTTTTAATACATTCCCACAGTTTTAAGAGGATAAACTGTGTGCTAGCTCCACACATAATACCTAAAGATCTTATTTTCTTTAGGTTCCATATTTGATCTTGCGAAGGAGTAATTTGAGCATATTAGTTATCAAGCATCCAAGTCCTTGTTTCTAAATAGAAACCGAACCAGAAGCCAATGACCAGTAATATAGAGAGAAGATAGACACCATTCTTAAATTGAATTGCACCATTGAGAGCACTGCCACATACAAATCCTCAAGGATATCTTACAAAACTACAAATTGAACACTATATGAGTAATAATGGTCGTGTCATCACTTAAAGCGACAAAACCATGTGACTCAATGGGCTATCCCTTCATGGTTGAAGTCTTGCACTTCACAAAATTGTACACTTGAAACAATGGGGCGCAAAGTGATCCCAACGAGATGTGGTTGATTCTTTAAATTTCAATTTAAAATGAAAAAAAATAGTAGGGAAAAAATGACCTTTTGCTATTAATATTACAACTTATCTAGACATATGTTCTTATCTTCTTGACCTTCTGGATTTGTATTGCCTATTCTACAACAACAACAACATATCCAGTGGACTCCCACAACTGGGGTCTAGGGAAGGTAGAATGTACGCAGACCTTACCACTACCTCTTAGAGGTAGAGAGGTTGTTTCCTGGAAACCCTCGTCTCAAAAATTCATAAGCAAAATAAACTAGATACAGGTTGTATTGCCTATTCTAAAAATAGCAATTCTCAGTTTCTTTTGATTTACCTTTCCTCTCCCAACCAAATGACTCTTTCTTTTTTTCCTTCTAGCATGCAAGTCCTCTTATTATGCTACTTCTAATCTTTATTAACTTCTCTTTTCTACTTTCCTAGAATAATTACTAAAATAATCAAAGATGAAATTTAATGTTGCAAACTAATTATATTCCGGGTTGATTAATTGGGAATGAAAATTCAACTTTTGTAATTGAAGCTGTCTTTTAATGGTTTCATTTGAAACTTTATTTTAATAATATCGTACGACAAGTAATTTTAATTGCACTTGATTATTATATAATCCAATTACAGTAAGTAGTATTTAACTTTCGGTAAGAAGTGTGTGCTTTTTGATCTTAAGCCTCATGGATTTTGTCACTTTTTTGCACTTTTTTCTGTTAAAAAACAGTTGACGTATAGAAGATATTTGGAACTCTCATTGGAATTAAGACAGCTAGAGATGAGGAGAAAACAAAACCTTTTCCACCAGTGTCAGCTGAGGGGATAGATTTTGTGCTACAACACGCATAAGAATATCTTTTGAGCTGCATCACAATACCAGCAGACATGTATTAGCTATCCAATACATAATTGTCAATGCTTGCATGAGAAGATAATAACATTAGTAGATGTACATAGAATTGGAGCTAGCTGAGGAAAAGTAAATACGTTAATATCCCCTGAATTTTGTTTCCAACAGTAATTAAAGCTGAGTTGACCCATAATTCTCGCATCTTCTTAGCAGCAACATACACAGGATCTGAGGGGCATACTATTGCCACCCTGATGGCATAACAAATAAAAATCAGGCACTAAAAGTCAATCTGAGCACATTCTTCTTAAACTTAAGAGGAGGCAGGAAAGTTAAACTATACTTGGTATTTTCAGAAACAATGGATGACAAAGAGGGCTTGAATATCAGCTCCCGCAGGGTTTCTATAAATGCAGATGGAGCTGAAACAGAGAGCAGAAATCATAAGGCAGCAGAGCGGCAGATTATAAGTTTACTAGGAGCTCAAAGTAATCAGGAACAATGTACTGCAAGCAACAAATTGAGAGGAATGCAAATTGACCAAGCATCAAGTGTAGAGAGCTTATATTGCTTGTATATGTTAGCTAAGCAAAACTGAGTCCATGTCTACCTACTCGTCAACTTTATTTCAAAGTTATACACGCTCAACTCAACATCTCCATTCACTGGTCATAAAAGTCCATGAGAAGCATATCAAAAACATCTATCTAGCATTTGGTTGGAGACCTGGTGTTAAAAGATGTATCAATCATAACTCCCTACCAAATAGCACTTCAAATGTAGTGGCAATCCTTAGCATACTCTAATTTTAAAAAGAATTAACAATAAATGAAAAAAAGTTAACACACCTTATGTTCCAGTATTGCCCTCTCTTAAGTAGGCCTTGGGGTAGAACCCATCAACCTAGCTTTGTCAAAGTCTCTTTAATGTTCAGTTCTACATAGTGCTACTCCATTAAAATATTAAAATTTATAACAAATTTGGTTGGTTAAGAAAAATACAAATATTAGTAGATTAATTTGGTGATTGCATTCAAGTTTGGTTGAACTATATATTATTAGTCTTAGACTATGGACTTAAGTATCCCTTGGTATCTACTACTTAGCAACTTTCTTGCAGTAAATAATTAATCTGAATAGTGGAAACAATTTGTTTGATAAGCTCCCAAATCTTGCTTTCATCTAGTAGAGGCTAGAATTTTCAGCTAAACTTCTCAAAAGTAATAATAATTACCCATCCATGATAAGCAATAAGTTAACAGTGGAACTTATGAGTCTGGTCAGAGCTGACATATCACAGGGAAAAAGGAAAAGATTATTATTGTCAATAGAGAAAATCAATAGAGGCCTTAACAGACAATGCATAATATTAACTTTTGGTACATGATCGCAGCAATTAACTCTTTCACGAAATAGTATTGTCACATGGAACACAACTAACCAGAGAAGTTATTCCCCCACTGCCGTTCAACTCCTTCAACAGCTGCAGCAATTGCACTTCCCTGTTCTGCAGCCTTCTCCATCCTTGATATAGCATCAAAAAGGCATTTTGTGATATCCAACAATGCTATAACTTCACCATTTTCCACAACAGGAAGATGGCGGAATTTACCTGTTGAAATGAGCAAAACAACACAACATAAAAATTAGAATAAAGAAATAAGTCTCTTATCAGATTACTTCAATGTAGAAGTTTATAAATAACACGGAATGAAGGATCTAAAAGTTGTATTAGGAAATAGAAATAATAGAGTTAATGATCTAGCAGGTTTAACACCAGAACAATGTGTAACTCAAGAACGAGACAAGTCCATTAACAAGCAGCTTCCAATTTCGTAAACTAAACAATATGCCCTATCCTGTGCCAGTTTCAACTGCTACTTCACAATTTTCAACCTAGTTGCAGGAATGGAAAAGACAGTACTAATCTCACTAAATTAGTTCTAATGGAACTAGGTCTAGGATTATGAACATTTGCTGTGATTTCCGTTCTTTTTTTAATGGGCGAGAGAGAAAATCCTAATATAACATGTCAAGAAAGACACCTTGCACCATCTTCTGAAGGGCTTCAATAGCTAATGAATCTGCAGTCACAAAAACGGGGTTCCTGGTCATGACCTTCGAAATAATTGTTTGCTCAGGCCTCAACTCTTCAGCTATCACCCTCCTTGCAATATCCTACACAGAAATCCGAATGTAAAAAATTAATAAGACGAGAGCGAGAAACAACTAATTTTTCAACTTCCATAAGTGTATTTAGTTTTACTTTTATAAATGTACCTTTCCTACGAGTTGTCATTTCCCTTCATTTTTATAGTCTAACTACTCTCTAGTCAACTCATAGCAAAGGGAGGAATAGCCTTGTTGTAAAGTTGGGGGTTCTTGTCAACAAGAGAAAAGTGGGAAAAAGATACCATGGGGCTCCTGGGTTGTTGATTTGGGAAAGGAAGTTGGGGTTTACCAAATATAGAAAAAACAGTAAATAAATAAATGCAAGAACAGAAATAACAGCCTCCTGGTCTACTTATCTATTTATTTGGTCTCATTGAGTGTTTAATTATACAACACTCTAATTGATAGAATGGATGTTTTTGTTCTTATTGAACCAACTAACTTCTGCAGAGATACATAAACATGACAAAAAGCAGTACACCAAACATATGAATGCATTTACTAAAGCAATCCCATAAAATTAAAAAAGAAAAAGGGAGCAGGAAAAAGATCATTTTCAGAAGACCTTGTCTGTTACTATGCCAGAGAGTAAGGCATTTGCGTCAGTCAGTAGAACAGCATCAATTTTTCTCGCTGCCATCCGTCGACATGCCTCAGACACGGTGGTTCCCTCTGGTATTGTCAATGCCTTCGATAACCTCAGCTTCTTCACTGTTCTCTCCCCAGCAACAGACCTAAAAGAACACATGTGAGCATCCACATGCAAAAAACATATCCACCACCATGCATAAACATTATTATAGAAGTAAGACACACAATAATGTTATGTTAATTATATCATTCCACATACAGACATGCCGAACAACTATTTATTTGTTAACAAAACTTCTCTTTCAAATTGGGTGAAACTTTTTGTAAAGGCAAAGGTAATATTATTAAATTAGTACTAAGAAGGTACTAGAGAAAGTAAAGATCATAAATTGCTGTTTCCCCATCGACTCGGAGAGTCAATAAGATTTCGCAAAACTGTGTCATGCTATCTGAACATTTGACATAGATTTTGTGAACATTTAAGGTTTTACGAAAAAAATATGCCTAGCCTTCATTCAAAGCATCTCATATTTCTTTCCCACCACATATCACAAACGATGCACATGGGTAGTCTTGCAAGTCTTTTTGCACCTGCTGTCAAACTTCTTGCCCTTGACACCGTATTCTAGCTTCCTTGCATCTAACGGGATTACCAAATCTACCCAACATATTGTATAAGCATATTCACTATGTTTTCTTGAGTTTCTCTTGTCTTATGTATTGAAGTTATTTAGGAGTGACAGATTTATTGCTTTAATTATTATGTTAGATAACTTTTAGAATTTATACAGATGTAAGATTGTTGTTTTGACATATGAAACTGAATAATTGTCATGTCTTACAGTGAACTTTCTCAGATATAGATGTTTCAATAGATCATAGGTCAATCAATATATTCGATTTTATACTGATGTGTGAGGAACTGTGTCTTTAGCTCTAGTAGGGTGAATCAAATTATTTGTGTAACACGTGAAAAGAAAAAAATGAGAAAGACCAACAAAATTGGAAACAAAAGAATGACTATATTTGGTTTGATTTGTATATATAACAAACCAACATAATTTGTTTGATTCTGGTTTAGATGAAAACCAAAGCATGAATCCCATAACTTTATCATTGAAAAAATAGTAAAGAGACTGATGATAAGCTGCATCATGTAAACGTCAGAAAAGACACCTGATGGACAAGGTTGCAAGTTGTAACCTGAGCAAAGAAGGTTTTTGAAACAAGAACATTTACTACAGGTCACACGTATATCTAACGAAGTATCAGTAGGTTGATCATACCATTACATGCATGTAGAGAAGCCAAACCAACTTTGTATCCTAATAACTATTATTTCAAATTTCTGACTTAAAAAAAAATTATGTCCTTCCAGATAAGAAACACTGGAATTTGAATGAAAAGATGATAAAGCTCAACTCCTGCACTGCCTTTCAACGCTGTACCCTATTCTGTATCTGATTGATATGAAAGAAAAATAGAAAAAGATGTTGATTTCCAGAATGAGATAAACATAGAAAAGAAAGAGATTAATGTGTGTTACGAGTGAGGCGGAGAAGTAGGCTTGCTGTGGCTTGTAGGATTGGTGGTATTGTCAGATTGATTGACAGATCTCTTCGATGTTGAGATGTTTCGTTTCTGTACCAAACTATTGCGCCTGGGCGCTGGAGGCACGTGACTAGTCATATTTGCAGAATTTATGCCAAAAGACACATAGAAGATACAATTTGACTTTATTTCCGAGGAATCTGCAATCTGCAATTCAGCTTTCTGGATTTGTTAAAATGGATTCAAAGGGGTTTGGGAGGTGAGGGTGGGAAGATTTGTCGTGCCCTAACCCAAACCCTCTCTTCTGCTATCTCTCGACCCTCTCTTCTGTAACTTGTAGCTTCTTCTTAACTTTTGTTTTCTAAGTTACACAAAGGTGGAGGGTTGTTGCCGTAAAATTTTACACGTCATTTTTACTTTTTTATATTTTCAATTTTACAACAAGTTGGATTTAGGGTCTATTTCAACAGCCACCTGTTAATTAAAATTAATATAATTAGTAAGGTAATAATTATACATCTTGATAATTCCATTATCATATTTATTTGTCAAAGTATAATTACAATATAATTCTCATTTTCTTATTTGGTTGGACAAATATAATTACACAGCTAATTTAATAAATTAAATTTTAAATAAATAATATTATTATTTTTTTATTATATTTGCAGGTTACACAAGATATAATATATTATTATTACTAGAAATTAAAAAAATAATTCTCAAAAATTAATTAAAAAAACACAAAAACTAAATATATAAAATAATTTATCGAGACATCAAAACATGAAAAAGAATAAAAAAAGAGATTTTACTCGAAAACTTAAAGTGTTGCTAAAAATGAAAATATTCAAATAAACAAAAGAATTGGTTGTTCATATTTCACATAAAAAAATATATTTAAAAAGAAAGATAAAAAAATTTGATGTTACATCACGTAATTACATAAAATTCCTAGCCCCTTCATGGGAATATGAATAATGTAATTTCACTCCTTTAATTACACCAAATTCCACTTATACCAAGTAATTACTTGGTCTACCAAACAGGCCAAAGAGTGTAATTACAATCAATTACATCAATTCCCAATTACATGAGGGCTTTCCAAATAGGCCCTTAATGTAACACTAATGAAATTACTTAGAAAATTAAGAGTCTGCCTTGAAGAACAACCACCTGTTTGGTTGGACAGATAATTACATGATCAGCAGGTAATTGATAATTATATACTGGTTACTTTTTTATTTTTTTCTTTTATTTTTATTTTTATTTTTATAATTATTTTTATATTTTCATTTTCATTTACTTTTATTTTGATTATTTTAAATTCTTTTTATTTTTTTATTCTAATTTTTTCTAAACATATATTTTATTTTATAATATTTATTTTTTATTTCTTTCTTATTCTCAATCTTTGTCATGTGATTCCATATAATTTTTCAATTTTTATTTATTTATTCTATGTTTTATTTTATTTTTACTAGCATAATTTTATTAGCATCCTAATTTTTAAATTAATGTTGATTTCATTATTGGATAAAGTTATAAATATGAATATTTTTTCTTTTAAATCATATATCTTGAAATTTGGTATAAGAGTATTAGGTTAATTTTTTTATTTTAAATTTAAAATTTATGTTATATTTTTTAGTTTCATTTGTTTTTGCAGTATTGACTTGATATTTCACATTACAAGCCATTTATTCTATTTATTTTTTTTTGTTATATTAAATAGATTTTTTTTTAATCAAATATTTTAACAATTTTACTATGAATTATATTTATAATATTTAATATTTTTGTCAAACACATATTTTATGATGTTCATATAAAACTTATATTTTTTAGTTTTTATTATTAATTTAATTAAAATATACTAACTTAAAAAATATAAATTAATTTTTTTATAATATTAGTTAAAAATAGATATTTACTAATGAATATTTTTTAAAAGACATTATATCTTA
>JAOTQJ010000011.1:10990308-11043870 GCA_025642045.1 Solanum sejunctum | reverse complement strand
TGTGTCAACTTTGTTAGAGGTGCAGAAATAGAAGAAAAACCTTCAACAAACCTTCTGTAATAACCTGCCAACCCTAGGAAGCTCCGAACTTCCATAGGTGTCATTAGTCTTGGCCAATCTTTCAGAGCCTCTATCTTTGGTGAATCAATCCTTATTCCCTTATCAGACACAATATGACCCAAGAATACCTCTGATTTTTGCCAAAATTCACATTTAGAAAATTTGGCATACAACTGTCAATCATGTAGAATGTGTAACACTTGTCGTAAGTGATTTCATGGTCCTCTTCTGATCTTGAATATACCAAAATGTCATCTATAAATACTACCACAAACACATATAAGAATGGCTTGAATACCCTATTTATTAGATTCATAAAAACTATTAGTGCATTCGTTAGCCCAAATAACATAAAAAGAAATTCCAAGTTACCATAGCATGCTCTGAAAATAGTCTTAGGTATATCTTTCTCCTTCACCCTTAGTTGGTGACACCCTGCTCAAATCAATTTTTGAAAAGCATTTGGCACCCTATAATAGATCAAATAAATCTTCAATCCTGGGAGGGGGTATTTATTCTTAATTGTCACCCTATTCAATTATCCATAGTTGATACACATTCTCAAGGTGCCATCCTTTTTGCATACAAATAACACTGGTGCACCCGAAGGGGAAACACTAGGTCTTATAAAACCCTTCTCACATAAGTCTTTTAACTTCTCTTTTAATTCACATAATTCTGCCAGGGCCATTCTATATGAAGGGATAGAAATAGCTTGAGTACCTAGAAGTAAGTCAATACCAAAATCTACTTCTTGTTTTGGAGGTAAACCTAGAAGTTCTTTAGGGAATACATCAACAAATTAATTCACAACTGGAACTGATTGAAGAGTTGGCGATTCTTCCCCCATATCCTTTACTCTAACTAATTAAGATATAAACCGCTTCGATATCATCTTTCTTACCTTAAAATAAGAGATAAACTTACCCTTTGGCACCCCAATATTGCCTTTCCATTCAAGAACTGCCTCATTTTGAAAGTGGAAGTACACTCTCTTACATCGGCAATCAATGGTGGCATAGAAAGAAGCTAACAAATTCATACCTATTATAACTTCAAATTCTACTATTTCTAGCTCAATAAGGTCAGCTAATGTGTCGCAGTCACAAATAATTACTACACAGTCATAATAAAGCCTTCTATCCATAACTACTACACAGTCATAATAAAGCTTTCTGGGGGAATTTCAGTACTTCCTGGTTCATCAGGAGCTAGAAGAGTTGGAGATGTCTGTGACAGAGACCCATCTTGAGCCTCATTTCGTTCTTTCACCGGACTGGGTATACTAACCACCACTTTTACTTCCTTCTCTTTACCTTTGTTTTTCTTGGTTTCTTGCATACTTGCTTTACAAAAAAATTTAGCGGTCAGACACAATCCACCTATTACACTTGGCTCCATGGAACGATCTAAAGAATTAGAAGAAAGTGACAACTCCTAAATGCCATATAGCTACCTACTTATAAATGTGGTTCATAACACATCAATAAATAAGATTCTATATAGACACGACTTTGTAGACTCCCTAGGATGACCCACTCTGATACCACTTTTGTCACACCTACAGTCCTGTTAAGGCAGACTGGCACCCATTACCGATAACGTTTAGGAGAACCAACTTGTATCCATACACTTTCTATACATATTGTAAGGAATTTCTACATTCAACGTGACTTTAAGGAAGTAAATAGTAATAAGAATCCAAAAGGAAATGCATATTGCTAAGGCATTGGGGCCACATTGTCTAGAGTATGATACATTATGACACCTTAATTTACATAGTCTAGAAAGCCTGTAGATAAGAAAAAGTATCTTCTAAGGGTTGGGATAGGCCCTGCCTCAACTAACTATACAATACAAAACTATAAGCTCTAGACATGCAAATCTCCGAAGCAACATGGGGCTTGGTAATAGTAGCTGGATATCTTGTACTCCTACTAGAGAGATCTAATAGCACTTGTACTTGCAACATGAAATGCAGGTCCCTCGTAAGAGACATTAGTATGAGATAATATACTAAATACATAAGGCAGAAAATACTATATATAAAGTAACAACTCAAATGTAATAATACACTAGAGTAAGGGTAAAAGACCACCTTTAGTTATACTGTGGAATTATGTACTTTATGTTTTTTTTATTACTTTACCTTTACTGTATAATATGTGCATATCATGTAGTACAAATAACCAACTGATCAGTGATAAATCTATATTGATATCGTCCCTGGCTAGGCTTTTCCTTTCACCCCTTAGGCTACCCCCTTTATAGGATCGACCCTGGCTAGGTGATATTTCCACCCCTCGGGTTACCACCCCTCAATAAGCAATATACTTTACCTTTGAATTACTTTTGAGATGATTCTTTTGGTGGGTGGTCATAATATTAGAGCTGTAGTACTATAGATGTAGCATGTGAGATGCAAATAATCATACAAGACAATATAACAATGAAAAGAGTACATTACACAACTAATGAAATGCATATGACATAAAACAACTCGTGAACTTTATTTAGCAACAAGAACCCACATAACTTGCTATCCACATATGTAGGCAGATTTGAAGGTGACTATGTATGGGAGCATACGAATATGTGAAAGAGTGGAGACATGGTTAATAGTTGTATCGTAGTTGTTAAGTGCCTTTATGTTCCATGGAGGGATCTATGTTTCATGCCAAATAATATGAAATCAAGTAGCCTTATATACCTCGTTGTACGACTTTTCTATAACCTCGAGATAACTTTAACTTACTCCAAATACTTATATACAATATAATATGTGATAAAACAAGCACTAGAAGCCACCAGATACATCTTGGCAGCCCAATCTTATAAAAAAACAACATATGGGCAGCAAGCGTATAATTACAAATCCAAGCGTATTCTTTCAACCTCTCCACCTATAATCATACTTTTTTGATACACATTATCATATAAAATATCATTTGTTGCCTATTTTGGTGCCATAGAAGTCATACAAAATCCCACAAGCCACAACACATAACAATTTTGTACAACATACAAATAGGCAGCATAACATTACGTCCCTTCGCTATATTTCGATGTCGACAATTCCAAACTTGTTCCAACTTTAACCAAATAGTACCCACCAGATATAAACATAAAAAAACTCCTAAAAAAGTTCAAAAATAGTTCTAATGTATATGGAGAACATGAAACAACAATCTCCGCCAATCAATCCGCAAGTTCCTATTAAGAACACAACTAAAATATCATACAACTCATTTTTGCGGACTATAACAATGGTGTAGCAGCCTTCATACATCATTATTGATCCAAGAATAATTAATAACAGTATCACCACTTTATAAAAAATCTAACCAAAAAGAGAAAATCTTCCAAATAAACAAGAAAAATGTACAACAACCTTTGAACACATGTTGTCCAACAATTTCAGCAAATGTATAATCAGCTTAATCTCTTGTTATTCATGAGAAAATAATACTAAGCACATAAATATTCTTACTCACCATTACACTAAAGGTGTAAGCCTTCTCCAACAACCTTAAAGGTGTCCTTGTGGCTACTTTGAAAGGCTAAGAAGGTATAGAGAGAAAGCACTGGAAAGCTGATTCTTTTGTCTAAGTTAATTGACTTGAAGGAGGTGTTTATAAGCCCTCTTAAAGAGATAATTTTGGCCGACATTATCTTGGATTTTAGGACTTATTTTATTAAGTGAGTAAGGTACCATTTTTCCCCTTTCACTTGGGACTTAATGGGTTGCAAATTGATGGGCCTTTGCAGCCCATTTTTCCCTTTTCTCTTTAGTTAGTGGGGCCTAAATCATCAAATGAATTGTAACGGGCTTGGGCCCTTTTTCTAATCTTCTTGGCTGAAAGTATAGTATATTTATGATGATAAATATGCTCTAAAGTTTCACCCTTAATACATACTTTATTAAAAATCGGACTTAGATATATTGGACATCGGGCCTCGTCTCCGTCTAGCTAGCAAATTTAAGCTAAGCAAGTACATAACTCACCTACTTGCTTCCTCAGTCTTGCAAGCACCTTACTTTTCTAACTTCATTTAAGGCTGCGATCTCCTTAATTTGACTTAAAACTTATATACGCTCAACCCTCTTAACATTAGACGTACATATCGCCCTCTAATTTGACATCCAAGCACTTTTAAAAATAGGCACTAATTTGACCAAGTTGTATCATGTTTCTTGTTTATGGGACTAGTACATGTAATGTGTGGGGTGTTACACTAGCATTACACACTCTCCAAGTGGTTGATAAAATATCCAGTTTTGTATTCTTGAGTCGTTGATGATCCATTGCATGACCTATCATTTGAAGGACTTTATTATGATGGAAGAAATATTTGTATGAGTTGTTTCCATAAAGAGTACTTATATTATTGTAAGTTGACCATGCCTAGTTGAGGAGGTGATGTCTTAATCAACATGGATGGTAGGGTAAGACAACCATCAACCAATTAAAGGATTTATACCTCAATAACGATGGATGGTAGGGTGAAACAACCATTAACCAATTTAGGGGTTCATACCTTAATCACCATGGGTTGTAGGGTGAGATAACTATCAACCAATTAAGGGGTTGATACCTCAATTACCATAGATTGTAGTGTGAGACAATAATCAACTAATTGAGGGGTTTGTTCTTCAGTCACTATGGATGGTTGGGTATGACAATCCATCATAATATTGGTCTATTCTTACATATATAATATGTTCTATATAAGCATGTTTATTTCAAGCATCATTAATATATGTCATATTGTTATTATGCTACCCATTACTTATGACATTGCAATTTGCCTATGTTGCCAATCTCTTATTGCATTGCATCCTATATATTTAGTAAATTCAAACGTACTAACGTATAATCTATGCCTACATGATATTACCATGTATTAATTAGATCCCCACTTGATCATCATCCTCCACCAAGTGGCTAGAACGATTCCCATCAAAGCAAGTTGGTGACTCTTCCACTCCGAGGAAATACTTCTCTTGATTTATGCTATGCTCTTCTTATGTTGGATACTTATAGCTATAAGGGTGAGACCGGAGATTATCTTGGCCCCCTCTCTTATCTATGTATTAGAGGTGTTGTTGGAACCTTTCGATAGGTTAGTGCTATACTATTGACTTGCTGTGTTTCTATGGTATTAAAGATGTCCCTTAGCCCTATATTTCCCCTTTTTCTATCTATTTTTGTTGTATAATTGCTTCCCAACCAAGGATGTGTAATGATATGCTAAGAGACTTTTTTGGGGTCCCTTCGGGTTCCCAAATTGTCGTGCCATGTATAGTCCCTAGGTCCAGGTTGTGACATATATGACCCTTTACGATCTGTGAAGTCCCCCTTATAGGTGTTGGGGTGAAGATTTTCTATGTATTGAATCACCATCTTAGATACTTGTCTTGAAGAATTTTTCTAAGTGGAGTAGGATATAGGAGGCATATAGTCCATATGCCGTAATATGGACCATGAAAGCCTCCGTGTGGGTGCTTATGTTAAATTTTCTAAGTATTGAACTACCATTTCAAACCTTCATTATGAAGAATTTTTCTAAGTGTCAGATCACGGACCAAGTAAACTGTCTATATAAGCTTACACGGATCACATATCCCTATCTAAGACCCTTGATTTTCATTTTTCTACTCATTTCATTAATGGCATTTTCATAATTATAGTTTACCTGGGTGTTCTCTAACTTTCTATGCTATTTGAAGACATTTAAGTGACCAGTACTTTATTCCTCTTATTCAAATTCATTCACACTTACAATTATATTGAACTCTCCGAAAAGCTCTCTCGAAGGCTCTTCTGATAACTAAGCATGGGAATCATGGGAAAAGCCCTTTTCTTCATCAAATTTCTTCTTGAATCTTCTTTATTAGCTAAGGTATGTGGGATTGATTCTTGGTCCTTTTCAACGAAGAAGACCCAAACATGTTTCTATTGATTTTCATGGAATTTTGCTTACTTTAAATATAGATTTTGAAGATTCTTGATTATTAAATTCAATTGAAGTATGAGCTATGCTTATTTGATGATTTTAAAATGATTTAAGCCCTAATGTGTTGAATTACTTGATTATTCTGAAGATTTGATTCCACATTGTCCCTTTAAAACTTATCTAAGCATGGGCAAACAATATTATAAATTGAATATGGATTTAACTTATGCGTATAGTTGAATTTCATTTATATATTATTGATTTTAGATTAAATCTATATTACTCATTGTTATTCACATATTATTCATTGTGTATACATTCATGTACATTAGATTTTATGACAACTATGAGGTGGGTTAAGCCCTCATGTGTTTTATGAAAATGATTTGGTGGGTTAAGTTTGCTCATATGGTTATGACAAGAAGATCACATAAATTTCAGGGATATTGCCTCTTTGAGCATATTTCGTATTTACACCTCATTTGATATTATGAATGGGATATTTCTATGCATAAAAAGTATGATAGGAAACATGATTTGGCATTTGAGCACAAGTATGATTTATTATGAATGATGTTTGTCTTTTAAGCCCAAGTATGCATTGAAATGATTTGAAATTATTTACATCTCTTTTGAAAGCATGTATATGTATATGTATTCTTATGGGATGATGAATTAGCATTGATGTATTTGGGGCATCATTGCTATCCCGAAGGGTCATCTATCTTTCCTTGAATTACATGCCAATATAGGTATATGTATATGGTAATCCTCACCAAAATAAGAGGCCTGTAAGGTATGGTTACAACGTTGATATGTTATGAATTGAAAATCCTATCTGGAATATGAGGCCCGTAAGGCAAAGCATGGTTTATCTTTGGCAAGTAGGTCACCTTTTTTTTGATATACGAATAACATCGAGATTCCAAGTGATAGATCTCTTGGTGTAATATATTGGTTGAGGTCTAATCCCTTCTTATACAAGCATTTTTGCATCTTATGCATCAAGGATTTCATGGCATATCGTTATAGCACTCTTCCTTTGATATGACCTTCTTTCAATATTACATGCCCTTGTCATCTAACATTTAATGAAGGTTTGATAAATTATGTGCATGGCATGCCTGCATACTTAGTACATTTACACATACTAATGGATACTTTTGCCTACAGGATCTAACTATGTAGGGACCAAAGACTACTTTCATCCACCATATAACAGTTAGCTTAGATCTTTAGATTTTCCTGTTGTGGAGAGTTCTATCTTGGCCCCCACCCAATCTTATGACTAGAGGCATTGTTGGAGATTTTATAGAATCTTTTACATTCATATGCTAAGTGTTGCATTCAGAAATTATTTTTCATGCATATGGCTATCTATTGGATATTGTTATATGGATTGGTGATGAGTATTATGATGTGTTCTGATGTTATGAAAGATCCTAAGTTTCAAATTGCCTCATAAAGTGAGTCACACTTGTCTACCCCTTAGTCATTATCTGCAAAGTGTTATGTGGATCCATGTTAATCCCTTTTATTATAACATCCCCACAGCATGAGTCCTACTTTCCTATACCTTAAAACTGTGTGTTTACTATTTGTTTATGCTTCTCAACCAATGATGTGAATATGGGTACTTTAAGGCTTTTTTGGGACTCCCACGTTCCTATTCGCCATGTCACTCTTAGATCCTAGGTCCTCATCATGACATTGGACTATAATAGACTCACCCACAGAAGTGTAAACTGAAAAGGGCTCCCTTAAAATTTCACGACTCGATTCAAAATTAACTTCAGAAAGAGGAGTCAAGAAAGATAAATTTATATCTAGTCAAACAAAGTAAAAGCATCAAAATCAACGACTTTTAACAGATCAGTCACCACATCAAAGTCTCCTCCACTTCCTGTTAATCATTCAAAGTATAGAAACTATTGTTTCTGGGAACACCACCTTGAGTAACCGTCAGTTGGACTTGATCACCTTGAGCCATTTGACCCTGACCCTTCTTGGTAGCCTTAGGATGGTTAGCAATCTAGTGGTTTGGATCACCACACTCAAAATAAGCACTTAAATCTTTCCAACATACACTTGAGGGATTCTTTCCACTCTTGTCACACCAAGAAGGAAATGGGCCACGTCCCACCTGTGCCTTGAGAGGAGACACCCTATAATTGGCAATTGTTCCATTAAAACCTTTGCCCTATTGGAAGCAACCATATTTGACACAACTCCTAGGGTTGGAGAACCCTTTATAATTATGGGCTCTCCTAGAGTCATTCACCCTCTTCTCTTTGAGCTTCTTACCTTCAATCTATTCAGCATAAGCTTAAGCTTAGATATGTCTATGTCCAGAATAAACATAGTCGTATGACATGCTTTCACAACCAAATTAAAGATCCTAGGAATAAACATATAGATTCTTGCACTAGGTCAACCACTAGCATAAGATCATACTTTGAAAGCTATATGAAAGTGAGAGCATATTCCCTTACACTGATACCACCATACTTGAGTTTGATAAATTCTATCATTTTAGCCTCCCTAAGCTCCACAGGAAATAAATGGTCAACAAAGGCCAAGTTAAACTGTTGTCAGTTAACCCAATAATCACCAATCCTCTCAATCAACCATTCGATTTAGCACATATGAGCCACATCCTTCAATTGATAGATAGTTGAACTTTCTCTTCTGAAGTCACCCATAATAGACACCACAATAGAGAACTCATTGTTGCAGTCTTAGGCATCCTCATTAGCTTTGGACCCATAAACCTCTGATGGATTCATCCATGTAAAATCTCTCACTCTAGCAGCTTGATTTAGAGCATGATGAGTAGGATTAGCCTATCTTGCTTTATTGGTGACCACCTGGTCAAGCATGGAAAAGGCAGTCCAGAATTCATTCTGAGTAACTAGCACTCCGAAATGAGTTTTTGCACTTGTATTTTGAGTGAAACATTTCTCTGTGTTTGAGAGAGTGTTGGGGAATATCTTGTTTGATATGAAGGTCAAATATGGCTAAGTATAGGTATTTTTACACATGGTGAGGCTTAGGCCTAAGATTAAAAAGCCTTGGACCAAACTACAAAAACTGGGCAAAAACCAACATTAATCCGCGCCCTGACCGCGTCGCGCCAACGGAGTGGAATGTCACTGGAATTTGCTAATTATGGAAAATTAAATTTTGATATGATTGCTCTAAAGTTGGTGTTAAAACCATTTCCCACTCAATTTTGCCCCCTGATCTCAAATATCAAATCAAATGTTCGATATCACGCAAGGATATTGAGATATATGGACATTACGATTATGGGCTTTTCTAAGGCACATTTTTGAGTATTTTTTGGAGTCATTTCAATGTCTCCTCCTTTGGAACACTTCTCCTCGAATATCAAAGAAACATACATAAGAAGTATAATCATGAATAGATCATCCCCAACAAGAATGCAACTATGCAATTAAATATCATTTCCAAACAAATCTCAACATAAGTATCAAAATCACCATGAACTTGTCAACATAAACATGAATGCATGCAAATAACATTCTCAAAACACAAGCCTAGGGCCTAGATGTGACACGGCGCAAGGAGAACCCAAAAGGACCCCAAGCAAGCCTCATAGAACATCATTATACATCCTTGGTTGTAGAAGCAATAAAACAAGCATTGAGAGAAAATAAAATGGGACAATCGGGGCTAAGGGAACACTTTCATATCATGGATATCAAGAACAATAGAGTCAAGGCCCATAATATAGATACATAACATGTCCAACAAAACCTCTATTACATAGATAAGAGTAGTGGCCACGACAAGCAATCGGTCTCACACTCATAGTCAACACATGAACAAAAGAAAGCTAGTTTAAGCACATAACAAGAGATCATAAGCAATGTTCCCGAAATGGAGGACTCACCAACAAGTATGAGAGACAATAGTACTAGCCACGTGAAGGGTGTGGATGATCAAGCAGTTCTCCGATTCATACATGGGGACATCATGTAGGTATAGAGTATGTGTGTCAGTACATTTGAATTTACTAAGTATGTGGGATGCAATGCAATAATAGATAGACATCATACGCAAAATACATAATAATACTCAATAGATAGCATAATAGAAAGATGACATGTACGAATAATGATTGAAGTAAAATCATGCTTATATAGAACATAATACATGTGTAAGTAGTGACCATTCTTATTGCAATCCAAGGCCTATCACCTCCTTGGAGAGGCGCATGAGGTACAAACCCCTTCATGAGGTTGATGGAGTACAAACCCACCAACAAGGTTGATGGGTACAAACCCTCAGCAAGGTTACTCGGTCCTACCACACCCTGAGCTAGGCAATTGAGGTATCAACCCCTCAAAAAGGTTACCCGAACCTAGAACCGACCGACCTAGGCTTGGTTATCCCCAACACTATAAACATAAAATCACATATACTCTCCTTTCATTATTATTTACAAATCATTTCCTTTTCATCATCCTTTAATCATCATTCCATCATTATTTCATCATCCTGTAGTCATTCAACTCATAAAAAATGCATTGGACCTTCAATTTCTCAAGAAAACATGATCGGACATTTTATCAAATACTTAGAGGTTGTTAGTGCTAATGTAAAACCATGCAATTCAAGAGTGTTATCATGCTAGAAAATCCAATATAAAACCATCAATAGATTCTTGGTAACACACTCAAGCAATATACATCAAAAGCCTTCATCATAGTAAAAAAAACATAGTAAAACAGTCATAATTTCATAAACCCCAACATGGTGTGCAGTGATTTTCACAATACATAAGACCCAGAAGTAAATCAACTTTAAATCATGCATTTTTTTTTAAAAAAAAAGAAGCTTGGGTATCATGGGTGAAAGGAACCTATGAAAGAAACCTACACCCCTTAGCTTTGGAGATGAACTTTATGAAAAGTGGAGATATAGACTCAAGTTTTGAAACTTGAGTTTAGGAGTAGAATATTTGGCTAAGTGCTTGAAAGAGTATTGAGGAATGTGTAGCATGATATAAGGTTGAAAAATAGCTAAGGTACTTTTACGCTTGGGAACACTTAGCCTCAAGATATAAAAGTCTTAGACTGAAGTCATAACTAGACAAAAAAATACATAGAGGCGAACCCTTAGCACGTTGTATTGGCGGCGCGAAATCCTCTTTGGAAATCATCATTTTTGATTTCCAAATTTTGATAAAGTTGCTCTTAAATAGGGTTTATACCCATGTTCCACTCAATTTGACTCCCTAAACAAGAATATAAAGTCAGATATTTGATATCACACATGGATTTTGAGATATATAGAAATTATGATTTCAGGCACTTTCGAGGCACATTTCCAGGCACTTTTTGAGGCCATTTCTGACATAGGGGCTGAAGCATAAGACTTGAAATCACATAAATGACTTGGAATTACTACCTTATGCTTGAGTAGAATGGAAGATATAGGGATATCACTTTTGCAAGTTCGTTTTGGCCTTCCATGTAGCACTTCTGACTTATTGATTCATCCAAAGAACCTTAACGAAAGCCACATCCTTGTACCTCAACCTCTCCACTTTTCTATGAAAGATCAATACGGGAACCTCTTCATAATTCAAATTATCTTCAACAACACCCACAATGTCAAGAGGCACAATAGCACTAGGATCACCCATACACTTCCTCAACATGGACACATGGAAGACTGGATGAACCAAGTCTATTCACTAGTCAACTCCAACAAGTAGGCCACCTTACCATTCCTCCTCAACACTCTATAAGCACCAACAAATCTTGGACTCAATTTACCCTTTATGCCAAAACGAACGACACCCTTCATGGGTGAGACATATAAATAAACCCAATAACTAATTTTAAAATCAAGCTCCCTTCTCTGCATATTGGCATAGGACTTTTGATGATTTTGGGCTATTTTAAAACTTTCCCTAATCAACCTTACCTTCTCCATAGCCTCCATAACCAGATCTGGGCCCAACATAGCCATTTCTCCCACTTTAAACCACCCAACCGGTGATCTACAACACCTATCATAGAGGTCATCAAAAGGAGCCATACCAATGCTAGAATGATAGTTATTATTATAAGTAAACTCAATCAATGGAAGATGGTTATCCAAACTAACTTTAAACTCCCAAATACAAGCTCTAAGCATATCCTTAAGAGTTTGGATCTTTTTTTCGGCTTGGCCATCTGTCTGAGGGTGAAAAGTCGTACTAAGCTTTACCTTAGTACCAAGAGCACTTTGGAAGGACCTCCAAAAGTGAGAAGTGAATTGAGCACCATGATCCAATATGATATAAGAGCGCACAAAATGCAATCTAATGAATTCATGACTTTTCAACTTAGAATAATCTTCATTACCATAAGTAGTCTTAAACCGTTAGGAAATGAGCCAACTTTGTCATTCTATCAACCACAACCCACATAGAATAAAAATCATTTCTACTCTTACGAAACCCAACCACAAAATCTATATTAATTTCCTCCCACTTCTAAGTGGTAATCTCCATATCTTAGGTTAAGACACCCGACCTTTGATGTTTGGCTTTGACTTATTGGCAACTATGACAACTGGACACAAATTTGGCAATGTCTTTCTTTATGCCTCCCTACGAAAACACATCCTCAAATATCTATACATCTTTCTAAAAATGGGGTGAAAAGAATAGGAAGAATTATGAGCCTCATCAACAATCTTGTTTCTCAAGTTGAGAACACAAGGTATACACAATATACCTTGTTACCTAAGGGTACCATCTCCCCCTTGGGAGAAAACCTCCACCTTCCTCTCTCCCACCAATGCCTTTAATTCTAACAAGGAGGGGTCAAGATCTTGCTTTGCTTTTACCTCATCAATCATCGAAGATTTTAAATCATCAACAACCACAACACCACCATTATCAACCTGTTCCAACCTAACCCCCAACTAGCCAACCGATGTACCTCTTTAGCCACCTTTTTGCCCTCATTATCAACATGAGCTAGGCTACCCATAGATACCCTACTCAAAGCATCGGCCACAACATTAGCCTCACTGGGGTGATAATGCACACACATATCATAATCCTTAAGGAGTTTTAACCACCTTTTTGTCTCAAGTTGAGATCTTCTTGAGTGAACACATATTGGAGTCTCTTATGATCGGTAAACATACAAAAATACACTCCATACAAATAATGAAGTCAAATTGTCAAATAAAATACCCTGGTGGACAATCTAAGATCACGAGTAGGATAATTCTTTTCATGTATCTTAGGTTTCCTAGAAGCATAGGCTATCACCTTACCATTTGGCATCAAAACATAACCCAAACAAATTCGATAGGCATCACAATACACAACAAACTATTCCAACCATTTTAGTAGAAACAAGATAGGAGCGGAGACATGCTTATCCCTTAATGTTTGGAAACTCTTCTCACACTCATCCATCAACACAAATTTAGCCTTCTTTTGGGTAAACTTAGTCATAGGAGAAGAAGTAGAAGAGAACCCATCCACAAACCTCTTGTAGTAACCTGCTAAGCCCAGGAAACTTCTAATATCCGATACGGATGAAGCTCTAGGCCAATTTCTAATCACTTCCATCTTTTTAGGATCCACTGTAATACCATCCCGCGACACCACATGACCTAGAAAGGTAACATCTTTCAACCAAAATTCACACTTCTTATACTTAGCATAAAACTCCTCTTCCCTCAATTTTTTTAGCACCACCCTCAAATTACCCTACATACTCCTCCTCTTATGGGAATAGATCAAAATATCATCAATGAAAACCACCACAAACAAATCAAGGTAGGGTTTAAAGACCCTATTCATAATATTCATGAAGATAGCTGGTGCATTAGTCAACCCAAAGGACATAACCACGAATTCATAGTGCCTATACCTAGTCTAAAAGGCCATCTTGGGACTGTCAAACTCCTTCACCTACACTTGAGGATACCCTGACTAAAGATCAATATTATAAAAGTGTCAGGTCCCTTAAAGTTGGTCAAAATATCATTCATAGAGGGCACTTATTCTTTATAGTGACCCTATTAAGTTGTCGGTAGTCATTGCACATTCTAAAGGTCCCATCTTTCTTCTTCACAAACAACACCGGTGCACCCCAAGGTGATTGTCTACACCTAATAAAACCCTTTTCCAATAAGTCCTTTACTTGCTCTTTTAACTCCTTCAACTCTATCGGGGATATATGGTAAGGAGGAATAGAAATAGGTCGAGTGTCGAGAAGGAGATCTATGCTGAAATTTATGTTTCTTTTGGGAAGAACACCGAGAAGCTAAATAGGGAAGATATCAAGGAACTCTTTAACCACCGAAACCTGTACTTCCCTTACAAGATGGTAGACACCCCCCCTAGAAATCAACTTTTGGGCTTTAATGCAAGAGATAAACCTACCCTTGACCACTCAATCATGACTCTACCACTCAAGTTTATGTTCATTTGGGAACTAGAATTTGACTTATGGGTTCTACAATCAATAGAGGCATAATAAACATTCAACCAATCCATCCCAAGAATAACATCAAAATCCACAACACCAAACTCAATAATCTCACAATGTAACATTGTATGCAAGAAGCAAATGGGATAATTTCTATATACCTTTCTAGCTACAATATTTGCACTAATAGGAGTAGACACCTCATAAGACTCACACAACAATTAGTGTTCAACTTGAAACATTTTACCAACAAAAGGAGTAACAAAATGAAGAGTGGCTCCTAGGTCTATCCATGCATATACATTAAAATCAAAGACTTTTGATATACCGGTGATGATATTAGGAACCTCATCAAGTCCTTTTCTCCCTAGGAGAACATAAAATCGATTGTTCCTTGTGGCACCACCTTGTTGGCTTACCCTCACTAAAGAAACTGCATTTGCACCCTGGCCTTATGGGTAAACATCTTTACCATTGTTTTGATTACAAGAACAATCCTTCTTCTTGTGATCAACTTCTCCACAACTATACAAAGCATTGGCATCCCTCAAACATGGGCTATCATGGCCTCTACCACATCTTTGGCACATCAATCTAGGCACCATACTACCACCACCTTGAGGCCTTAGGTTAGCCATCCCATCAATTTCAAGCCTCTAGTTTGGAGAATAGAGGACCTTTGGACTCACAATTCATGATCTTGTTGGAGATGCTCATCCTTAGTACCTTGGAAACCACCCTCATACCGAGCCCTCTTAGACTTCCCACATCTCCTTTTTTGAGCATATCGATAATGACTATCTTGTGGTCTATATCACCACACCCATAGCATATACTTGTGTTCCTCAAGCATGTGTCATCATGTTTCCTCCCATACCTTGGATATCTAGGATGAGTCACTCTACCATTACCCCTTGGCTTGGCATATCGAAGCCTTTCTTCAATTCGGGCTTTCTTGGCTTTTCCCTCTTCACTCTTATCATTTAAACTCTTAACGGTACACACCGATCGGTTTAGTTGGGTGGTCATGACCTTGGCCAATACCTATAAAGCATTGTGAACCTTCATATTTGATAATTCACCATCCTATGGGGCTTTAGACATGCTCTAAAATGTAACAACTAGGAATTAGTAATAAGTCCTAGGGGACCTAACTCTACTGCACGACATAGATCATGAATAAGTGAAACATTTCCTAAAATGCCTCATAGCCTCTTACTCATAGTCATGGATCGATTCACAATGACGAATAAGACTCTAATCGACATAGTGTATTGGTTGTTAAGGACCATTAACAATCTAGTGCTCTGATACCATATTTGTCATGACTTGGACCTAGGGCCTTGATGTGACACAACAAATGGTGAACCCGAAGGGATCCCAATCAAGCCTCATAGCATATCATTGTACATCCTTGGTTGTAGAAGCAATTATGCAACAAAAATGATATAAAAGGGGAAAAACGAGGCTAAGGGACATCTTTAATACCATAGAAGCATAACAAGCTAGTAGAATAGCATTAACATGTCATAAGGTTCCAATAACACCTCTAATAAATAGATAAGAGTGGGGTCCAAGAAAATCTCCAGGCTTACCCTCATAATCATAAGTTTCTAGCGTAAGAATTGTTAATACATAGCGTAAATCAAGAGAAGTATGTCCTCAGAGTTGAGGACTCACTAACTTGCTTTGAGAGAAATCGTACAACCCACGTGGACGAGGAGGATCAATAGGTGCTCTAGTTCCTACAAGATGATATCATATAGGCATAAAATATGCATTAGTATGTTTGAATGTACTAAGTATGTAGGATGCAATGTAACAAGAGATAGGAAACATAATCAAAATGCATAATTATAAGAAATGGATAGCATAATAACAATATGACATGTGTGAATTATGGTTGAGGTAGAAACATGCTTATATAGAACATACTACATGTGTAAGAAGAGACCATCATCATAGATCAAGCAACCTAGTACTTGGAATCCAAGGTAGACCACCCCTTGGAAGTAATTGAGGAATCAAGCCCTCAATTGGTTGATGGGCATGACCACTCTCCATCAAAAGTGATTGAGGTATCAACCCGTTAATTCGTTGATGGCATACCACCCCCATCTAAGGTGATTGAGGTATCATCCCCTCAATTGGTTGATGGTTCTCACACTATACCATCCATGGTAATTGAGGTATCAATGCCTCAATTGGTTAATGGTCATGACACCCTACCATCCATGGTGATTGAGGTATCAACCCCTCAATTGGTTATAGTCAACTCATAACACTATCAATACTTTTCATGAAACCAACACATATATACCCTCTTTTTATCATCATAAAATCATACAAGTCATAGGTCATTTAATAAATTATCAATAGATTAAGAACCCTAAATTGAAAATTTTATCAAGCACTTGGTGGGTGTGCCATGCTACTGTGAAATCATGCAATTCAAGAGTTAAATCATGCAAGAAAATTTGAAATAAATCAACCCACCAATACTTGGTAATACCCTCATGCAATATACATTAAAATCCTATATCAAATCTCAAGATAAATCATAGATTCATGGGTTAGAACAAGCTTAAACAGTCACACGTTTATGAAACCCCAACATAGTTCAGAGTCAAATTCATACTAAGTAAGACCCATAAGTAAATCAACTTAGAAAGATGAAATTTAGGTAAAAAAAGAAGATTGGGCACCATGGGTGAAAGGACCCAATGGTTGAAACCCACATACCTTAACATTGGAGAATTCCTTGAAGAAGATTTGAATGGAGACATGATGCTTAAGTGAATTCCTTAAGAATCGAAATGAGTTTTGGCACCTATATTTTGAGTGAAATATATGTCTAAGTGTTCTAGAGAGTGTTGGGGAATGTCTTGAATGATATGAAGGTGGAATATGACTAGGTATAGGTGTTTGTATGCATCGAGAGACTTAGGCCCAAAACCTAAAATCCTTGGGCCGAATAACAAAATTTGGGAAAAATTAACGCGGATCCGTGACCTAGCCACATTGCGCCAGGGGCATAGATCGTCACTTGAATTTTCAAATTATGGAATATGAAATTTTGATACCATTGCTCTAAAATTGAGGTTAGACCCATTTTCCACTCTATTTTCCCACTAATCACAAATATGAAGTTGAATTTTTGATATCACGCACGAATTTTAAGATATATAGAAATTATGATTATGATATTTCTAAACACATTTTTGACTACTTTCTAAGGTTATTTCAACGGGTTGTCTTGGCCTCACCCATTCTCTACTTTCTCAACTTTTCCCCATCTAGTTGTTCAGCATGATTATGAGGCGGGATAAGTCCATATCATCTATCAATGGCGGCATGGCACTCCTTGTTAACCAAGTCAACACACCTAACACAAATTTGTTCATCCTATACCTTGAACGGGCCACCAATGGAGCATACTTGGAGAGTTTGTTGGACTTGATCGCATACTGATGTGCTGTCATAATGGAGCACATTTGATGCCTTAAACAAGGAATTTTACTAAAGTACAGGACATACGATCCAACCTACGAGTCATTGCCCAAGCTACGAGTCAAGGTGATCTCGTAGCAAGGTATAATGAGCAAAAAAAAGAAATCTTCTAAGTAGAGGTCAGCCTTACAAGGCCACTCTATGAGTCACAAGTCTCTTTATGACTCGTATAGGTGGGATCGTGGCAAGTAATCAAGAGCCAAAATTTTCAACCAAGATTTAAAGGCCTAGTGTATGAGAAGAACCTATGAGTCAAAGCCATAGCAATGACTCATACAATTGTATCATAAAGGTCAAGTTCAAATTACATAGTGCCTGATACGAGACCCCGACTATGACTCGCAAGTCACCCTATGAGTTATACCTGTGAGACATACCTGCTACAAGCTGTCTTTTTTGCTTAATTTTTAGGGTTAAATTAAAAATGCTATACATACTTTCTGTTAGGGTTTATTTGAAAGAAAGGTGAATCTAAGGAGAAAAGCACTTTGAATATTCTCTCTACAATATATTTAGTGTTTAGAGTAGATTTCTAGTTTTATTATTAGAAAACCCAATTTTGGGGATTGAAAGACACATATTGTATTCATTCTCAATTCATCAAAGCTTGTGGTTTGCAATTTGTAGAGCTTTTGTTCTTCATTTTCTTTGGTAAAATTCTCATCTATCTCATTTATTTTCATTATTATTGGTTTTTCCTAAGCCATGAGTAGCTAAGCACCCACAACATGGGGTTGTGAGAATTATGGGTAGTTGACTTGGAATAACCTAGGCTTTGTGCATTTCTATGATTGGAGATTTGCATGTACTATTTATTTCCCTTTATTTTGATTAGTGTTTGGTGGTGGCCAACACCAAAACCCACCCACTATCACGATCCCTATCGAGGTAGTGACGAATAGAAAAAGGGAAGTAGACAACAGTATTCGATTGATTTGTTCTATTCTAATCAACCAAACCTGACCAAAGGGAAGTTGGCTGGGACAATAGGTAACGGTTAGTTTGCACACCATAGTTACCGACCAAGCGCCATGGTGAAATTAGACCATCACCTTCACAAGAGAGCTGAAAGAACCTAAGTTATCGTCCCGCATGTGAACTATAAATTAGAGTTATGTTGCCTAGGGTAATTGAGTCAATGAACCATGGGGAACATAATTCTTGAGTTGTCCCCAAATTTGAGTGTTTTCTCACATAATTAGTATAATGTTTATTTTATGTTTTGTTATTAAATCATAACTGCCCCCCCAATTGAAGATTTTAGTTATAAATGCTAGAAATTTTTGTTAGTGAACTCTTATAGTCAAGCCATGCATTCCCTGAGGATTCAAGCCTAAACTTTGGTTAGGTTAATTGCTGACAGTGACTACTTTCTTATTGGAGCATGAACATCATAAAAAATTATGACAGTGTTGCCATAGAATACGACTAAGTTTTGACTTAATTTTGCTAGTAGCTAGTTCAAGTATTAATTTCTAGGTTGTATGCCCAAAACAAGGAGCCAAGGCAATCCCTTAGCTCTGATGAACTTGGAGATCCATTAACTCTTTAGAAGAATGGCTCAAGTGAATTAGGACATTGCGGTTAAGGAGGATATGAATATGAATGATGATGTGAGAACAGAAGAAAATCCACACTTGACGGATGATAGGCCACAACTTAGGGATTTCAACAAGAATGCTTATGATTGGATCTAATACTGCTTGAACCCTATGGCTATGGATGTTAAGAGTGTAATAATGTTGTCCCTATTACCTGTAGATGCTAAGTTTTCATTGTCAAGTGGATTACTACAAATGCTCCAAAATCGTGGATTGTTCACAGGGCTACCTTCAGAGGATCCCCATCACCATCTCCATAATGTTGTCTTAGTCTACAAGAGTGTCATAGGGACATACAATCTTTCTCTTTATGTCATTAGTTTGTAGGTGTTTCCCTTGTCACTAACTAGTAATGCAGTTGTGTAGTTGTCTGAGCTTCTTCCGGGTACAATAACAAGTTGAGCAGAGCTTCAAAAAGTGTTTCTAGAGAGATATTTCCTAAGATCAAAATAACTTAAGCTCAAAGATAAAAATAAACAATTTTGAGCAATTATCGGGTGACTTTATTAGCACTACTTGGGAGAGATTGACCAAATTCTTAAGAATGGTCCCTGATCATAAGAGTAGTTGTTGACGATGCCTTAGTTGAGATTTTCTATCGGGCATGTTTATCGACACAAGCAATGGAGGCATGTTTATCGACCAACCATTCGCATTGATAGCCGCAAGGATAGAGCAAGTTGTTAAAATGAATAGAGCATGGGGGCAAAGAGAGTGAGGTGCAATGAAGACTTCTTTTGCAGTTAACACCAAGAATGAGCAAGCAAAGGTCAACGAAGAGATCATGGAGAAACTTGCTCAACTTCACATGATTTTGGACACGGTCTTGAAGTGTCCAAGCAGTCACCCACCAACCTCCTAAGGTTCCTACATATGAAGATCCATTATTTGATGGGGATGTTTGTTTCATATGCAACCAAGCAGTGGGTTTTCGAAACAACCCCCTAGGGTCCAACTTGGACTATTGGAGGCAAAGTCTCGGGAATCAAGGTCGGAACTACATCTATGATAGTGCTTATAGAGAAAACCAAGGTGGCTAATATAAAAGAGAGAGAGTTCCAAATGCTGAAAGGGGTAAAAGAGATGGCTATATGAATGGTCCTTATGTGCCACCCCATAACCGTGATGCAATGCCAAATACCTCGAGGCTTGAAGAGATGTTTGACAAGTTGTTGAAAAGAGCCGATCACCAAGATGAGACCTTGAAGGGAATGAAATCAAACATTTCAAGCATAAACTAAAAGATATGGTCTCACTCCATGGTAATAAAAAAATTTGGACAACAACTTAGACAAGTTTCTTCATAATTGAACCAATGCCAAAGGGGCACTCTACCAAGCAATACTGTTCAAAATCCTAAAAATAAAAGGAACTGTATGGAAGTCATGAATCATTGGGGTAAAAACTACATTAACTCACTAGTAACAGATATTATGATTGAGAGCTGAAGGAGACTGTCAAAGAAGAATCCAAAGCACATGGGATGAAAGATCAACAAAAGAAATATAATACTTTTCCAAGGCCCCCTCTGCCGTTTCCCAAAAATCTTGGGAAGGGAAAAGAGGAAGGTAAGTTTTGAGAAGTTTTTGGCAATACTAAAAAAATTATTAGTTGACATTCCTTTGATTGAAGCCCTTGACAAAATGCCTGGGTATACTAGGTGGATGAAGGATCTTGTTAAAAAAAAGCAAGAAGTTAGCCAAGGACACTCCTAAAATTTTCAACACTGCAGTGCCATTACCAAAAAGTCTTTGGTGAAGAAACATGAAGACCCAGGTGTATTTGCCATACCATTCACTATTGGAGAGCTGTATATGCAAAAGCACTATGTGATTAGGGAGCTAGCATTAACTTAATGCCTCTTGTCAAGTTCAAAAGGCCAGGTTTGGGGCCCTCTGTTCCTACCAAGATGCAATTACTAATAGCATACAGAACAACTTAGTAACCTATTAGATACTTTATGATTTGCTGGTCAATGTAGATAAACTTATATTTCCCATAGATTTTGTTATACTTGACAATGAAGTTGATTTTACAGTTCCTATCATCTTGGGGAGGCCTTTCTTAGCTACAAGTCACATGTTGTTTGATATGGAAAAGGGGCTGCTTACTTTCAGATTTGGTGAAGAGGCAATTGTGTTTCATGTTTGTTAGTAAGATCGAAAGAATAGTGGGCTTCAAGTCATCTCAATGATTGAAATAGGAGATGATAATGAAGTGGAGGTACCGGTTGAGTTAAGACTACAAGTTAAACCTTTGACAACTATATTGATGAACTTTGATAGTGAAAGCATTCCTAATTATGAGGAGATGGTGAGTGCTCTCGGAGTGTCATTTAGGTCTAGACAGTAGGCCAGGTTGGAGTTGGATCTGAACAATAGGAAAACTCCACCTACAAAGCCTTTCGTAGAAGTCCTAGTTGAAGGCATTACCGGCATATCTAAAATACATATATTTGGGAGAAAACTATACACTACTAGTCATAATTGCAATTGATTTCAGTAAAGTACTAGCAGAGACCCTTGTCTCAGTTCTCAAACAATTAAAAAGGCCAATTGGGTACACAATTGCAGATATCATTGGCATACCACTAGGGTTATGCACAAATAAGATTCAACTAGTCAAAGGTTACAAACTAAGTATGGAACATCAAAGATAACTAAATCCTCTAATTCAAAAAGTGGTTAAAAAAGAAATTATCAAGTGGTTAGATGCAAGGGTAATCAATCCTATCGCAGATAGTGAATGGGTGAACCTTGTGCAATGTGTCTTGAAGAAATGGGGTATAATTGTAGTGTCAAATGAGAAAAATGAGTTGATTCCCATGCGAACATCCATCGGATGGAGAGCGTGCATGGGCTACAGAAAGTTGAAAGCTTCTACGGAGAAAGATTATTTCCCCATGCCATTTATGGATCAAATGCTTGACAGACTTGCAAAAAAGGGTTGGTACTATTTTCTTGATGGATATTCTGGGTATAATCAAATTGTCATTACACCTGAAGATCAAGAGAAGACCACTTTGACATGCTCATATGATACCTTTATATTTAAGAGGATGTCTTCTGGATTATGTAATGCTCCAGCAATAGTTCAAAGAAGCATGATGTCTATTTTCTCGGACATGGTTGAAAACACTATTAAGGTCTTCATGGATTATTTTTGTATGGTTGGTAAATCTTTTGAAGAGTGCTTGCTACATTTGCACAATGTGTTGCAAAGGTGTGTTGAGAGTCACCTAGTGTTGGATTGGAAAAAAGGTCATTTTATGGACAAAGAAGGCATAGTACCTGGCCAAAGAGTTTCATGCAAGGGAATCAAGGTTGACAATGCAAAGATTGAGTTTATCGAGAAACTACTTCCATCGATTTCTATAAAGGAAGCAAGAGATTTTTGGTCCAAATTTGTGTTTGATGATGAATGCATGGAAGCCTTCAAAGAATTAAAAAGAAGGTTGATTTCAGTACCTATCATCGTGGCTCCAGACTGGTCCAAACCTTTTGAACTAATGTGTGATGCAAGTGGGGTGGCTTTAGCAGTGATTTTAGGGCAGCATAGGGAGAGAATTCTGCATCTTATTTACTATGCTAGCAAGGCACTTGATATGGCATAGAAGAATTATACAATCAGTAAACAAGAATTGCTCACTCTATTGTTTACCTTTGAAAAATTTTTGTTAATACTTGATAGGATCTAAGGTGATAGTGTACACAGACAAATATCTAATGGCTTAAAAGGATGCAAAATCAAAACTTATCAAATAGGTACTCTACTTGCAAGAATTCAACTTTGAGGTATTGATAGAAAAGGCTCAGAAAATCAAGTAGCCGACCATCTCTCAAGATTGAAAGATGAATATATGGTGAAATTTGATGATGGCCTTAATATTAATGACTCTTTTTCTGATGAAAGGGTTTCGGCGGCTTCACATAATATTACTCCTTGGCTTGCAGACTATGCTAATTATTTGGTAAGTGACATAGTGCCTCCTGACTTAGATACCCATCAGTATCGCAAGTTCATGCATGATATGATGAAATTCTTTTGGTATGAACGATATTTATTTTGTATTTATGCTGATGGAATCATCCATAGATGTGTTCCCAAGGTATAAATGATGGGCATTCTTGAAGCATGCCACTCATCGTTGGTGGGTGGCCATCACAGTAGAGCTCAACTACTTATAAGTTACTACAATATGGATATTATTGGAAATCTATACATTCGGATGCTCATTACTATGTCATGTCCTGTGACAGGTTCCAAAGAGAGGGTGGAATCTCGTGAAGGGAAGAACTCTCTCTCAATCCTATTTTGGTGATCGAGTTATTTGATGTTTTGGGTATCGATTTCATGGAACCCTTTGTTAGTTCACATGGGAATAAGTATGTTTTAGCTATTGTTGATTATGTCTCCAAATGGATAGAGGCCATAGCCTTAACAAACAACGAGGGAAAAAGTGTTACTGAATTTCTTCGAAGATACATTATCTCCAGGTTTGGCACATCTCGAGCAATTATTAGTGATGGGGGTTCTCACTTTTGTAACTGACTATTCAGAAGCCTTTCTTGAGAGGTATGGTGTGAAGCACTAGGTAGCAAATCCTTACCATCCCCAAATAAGTGGGCAAGTGGATGTGTCAAATAGAGAGATAAAAGAAATCTTGTCATAGAGTGTGAATGTGAATGGTATTGATTGGTCACAAAAGTTGGATGATGCCCTATGGGCCTATCGCATAGCCTTTCAAAAACCAATCGAAATGTCATAATATCAATTGGTATTTGGGAAGGCTTGTGACCTGCCTGCGAAACTTGAACACCAAGCACTGTGGGCATTGAAAAAGCTAAATCTAGACTGGAATGAAGCAGCAACCTCTAGGCTAATGCAAGTGAATGAACTCGATGAGTTCATGCTGTGGGCATATGAAAGCTTCACCTTGTACAAGCAAAGAATGAAAAATTCAACATGATCTTAAGATCGAGAACTGCCAGTTTTCTCTAGGAGACATGGTTTTGCTCTACAACTCTAGGTTAAAATGGTCTCTTGAAAAACTCAAATCCAAGTGGATGGTAACTTTTAGAGTTATAGGAGTTATAGGGAAGAAATTAAGATAGTAGAAGATTGGGACCTTGAATAGCATGAGTAGAAACAACATTCTGTTATACCGACAATAAATCAAGCGCTTCCTGGGAGGCAACCAAAGGTAGGCCCCTTGTTTCTCTTGCATTCATTTTTAGTTTGAGGACAAAGTATTCTATTTTTTAGGGGTGTGGGAAGTTATAGATTAGGGCAAAGTCTGAGTAACTCAAGTCCCAAACTTTCCCTATTTTGATCCCAAAGTTTTCCTGCCATGTTTCGTTTTCCTTATGGATGTTTTAATTTTCTATTGAACCAACATGTCTAGGTAGTGTAGATAATTTTTAAATACATAGTAGTACTATCTTTTGGCATACACATAGTTTTCAAATGCTTTTAAATCTTGTTCAAAATTTGGTAACCTCAAAATTTTTAAGATTGTTGGCCATTAGTGCAATCATGCATATTGATTATCCTGTAGTATTTGTTGTTATAATGAGAAGGCAAGTTGGTACTGGAAGCACATCTTGTGAGTGTATACTTGATTGTGTGTATGATATCATGTGTATTGTGAGCTTATTTTGCCGTATTCATGTATCATGTGTTGACTCAGAACTTGCCTTGTTACTATAAAATTGGTTTGGTTATGTGGTTGATTTGGAAGGGATCTTAGGCCTTTGTTCTTTAAGGAAGCCCACTTTTGCCCAAATTACCTACCAAATGTGATAGCTGACCTTTTGTTCCCATTGTTTAAGCTTATGCTACATGCATTCTTTTTTGACACCTAAATAGCTTAGACTTGTTTTATGAATTACGTTGATATTGGCCCTGGTCTATCCATGAATATGTGAACCTTGATTGAGGCTAAAACCCTAAGTTGAGGGTGGCTACAAAGAGTGGCCCTAGTTTGGCGAATAGATATTGTATACTTCACCTCAGGCTAAAAGCTTAAGTTGAGGGTGGCCTTTATTGTGGTAAAGTAATGAAAATAAGGTGGTTAGTTGGGAAAGAAAGAAATAATGAAAAGTCATGAGCCGGGTGAGAAAAAGAAATGAAAAGTTCCTTGGATTAAAGTGAATAGCAAAATTGAATTCAAAAATAAGGCACAGCTGAAAATGAGAAAGAAGGTACTCAAGAAAAGCTTGAAATAGAAGAGTAAGGACGGATTCAGTGAAAATGATTGCATTATAAAGGTAAAAGCATTGCTAAACATGGTTACCAAATAGCTTTTAGTCACTACTTGCCTAAAATGCCATACCAAAGCCCCATGAGCCTATGTTACAAGCCATTAAATCCTAAAGTTATCCAAATCCATTGTATGACCTATTCAAAAGTTGAGTATAGAGGCAAGCATATGATGTTAGTTATTTTGCATGAATTTCATTTGTGAGATTGAGAATGCTTGCATAGTCCCTGAATTATAAATGCTTTTTGAATGAGTAAGAGGGACATATTTTCTATGAGGGCATTTGCACTGCTTGATTGGCATATGACAAAATTATTGATTTTGTATAGTAGATGCTCCTTTGCTTGTCATAGTTGGCTTGCCTAATATATCTTTGAGTTTTGGTTTGCTTAGTCGCTTTGTAATATGATTTTGAAAATGAATTTTTGGTACCTAAATTAGAGTAATGATGTATATGCCATTAGAGTCGCTACGTTCTGTTTCTTATTATCTGCTTAGATTGAGTCGTCGCTTGAGGAAAAGCATCAGTTCTAAGTTGAGGGTGTTGATGTGCTGTCAAAATGCAACACATTTGATGCCTAAAACAAGGGATTTTGTGAGTCCTTAATGAGACGTTTTATGGCTTTTATGTGTTTTTGTGTTGTTATTTTAGAAAAGTTAGGTTGGCATGATTTTGTGAGAAAGTTGAACATTTTGCTGAAGTGTAGGACATACGAGCCTACCTATAAGTCATAGCCAAGCTACGAGTCGTAAGGTGATCTCGTAGCAAGGAACAGTGAGCAAAAATCAGAAAACTGCTAGATGGAGGTTAGCCCTACGAGTCATAGGTCTCTTTATGACTCATATAAGTGGATACGTAGCAAGAAATAGAGAGCCAAAATTTTGGACCAAGACTTGAAGACTTAGACTACGAGAACCTATGAGTCATAGCCCTAGCAATGACTCGTACTAGTGGGTCATAATAGTCAAGTCCAAAATGCACCGTGCCTGATATGAGACCCCAATTACGAGTCGTACCTGCCGCCAGCTGTCTATTTTGCTTAATTTTTAGGGCTAAATAGTAAATGCAGTAAATACTTTATGCTAGAGTTTATTTCAAGGAGAGGCAAATCTAAGGAGAAAAACACTTTGAATATTCTCTCTATAATATCTTTAGGGTTTAGAGTAGATTTTTGGTTTTGTTCTTAGAAACCTTACATTTGGGGATTGCAAGACATACATTGTATTCATTCACTATTAATCAAAACTTGTGGTTTCAAATTTGTGGAGCTTTTGTTCTTCATTTGCTTGGTTAAAATTCTCATCTATGTCCTTTATTTGCATTATTATTGGGTTTTCCTTAGCCTTGAGTAGCTAAGCACCCACAACTTGGGGTTGGGGGAACCATGGGTAGTTGACTTGGAATATCCTAGCCTTTGTGTATTTCTATGTTTTGGGTTTTGCATGAATTGTTTATTTTCCTTCATTTTGATTGATGTTTGGTGGTGGCCAACACTAAACCCCACCTACTATCACCGTCCCGACCAAAGTAGTGACCAATCGAAAAAAGGAAGTAGATGATAGGATTCTATTGATGTGTTCTCATTTAATCAACTAAACCTGACCACGGAGAGGTTGATTGACACAATAGGTAATGGTTAGTTTGCATACCATGGCTGCTGACTAAGCGCCATGGTGAAAGTCAACCTTAACCTTTATAAAATGGCTGGAAGAACCTAAGTTACTATCCTGCATGTGAATTCTCAATTAGAGTTATGTTGCCTAGGGTAATTGAGTCAACAAACCATAGGGAACACAATTCCCGAGTTGTCCCAAATTTTGGGTGTTTTCTCATATAATTAGTATAGTGATTATTTTGAGTTTTTTTATCAAACCACAAACCACCACCACCCATCCATTTGGATATTTTAGTAATAAATGCTAGAAATGATTGATAGTGAACTATTGTAGTCAAGCCTTGAGTTCCCTGTTCATTCGACCTAATCTTCGGTTAGGTTAATTGTTGACAGCGACCGCTGTCTTATTGGAGCATGAACATCATCATATACTCCCTTACACTCATAGTCCCTTACTTTAGATTCATAAATTTCATAATTTTGGCCTCCCTTATCTCAAGATGGAAGAACTAGTTGAGAAATGCCGCCTTGAACTCTTCCCAGAGGATGATATTGTTATTTCTCTTCTCCACCTTTCATTGGGTGCAAATTTGAGCCACCCCTTTGACTTGGTAGGCCACCAACTTTGCTTTCTTCTCTGTTCGAACCTCCATAATAAACAAAACTTTACACACTTCATAATTAAATTCTTATAGATCCTCATCCACCTTAGACCTGTGGCACTCCATGGGTTCATTCTTGTGAAATCCCTTACCCTAGAGGTCGAAGTAGGAGTATGAGGGGATTGGGCCCCTTTGTTTTTTTTATTAGTCATGGAATTGAACAACATGGTTATAGCACCCCGAAACTCTTCATGGTCTACTCCCCCATCTTGAGGAGCTTGAGGAGCAGGAGGGGTCGGTTGCTCCTCAGATGAACAAGCTCTTCTTCCTCTTTGAATAGGCATAATCTAAAATAGCAAAGAAAATTCAATAGGGGAAAGTCTTACTGTAACATCTATAGCATGACATAGACCATATAGAAGGTAAACATTTTCTAAAATGCCTCACAGCCTCTTGCTCATAGTTGTGGTGCACTTCACAACATTGAACAAGACTCTAATCGATGCAGTGTATTGGATTCCGAGGACCATAAACAACCTAGTGCTCTGATACCAAGTTTATCAGTACCTAGACATGATACGGCAAATAGAAACCCAAAAGGACCCAAACAAGCCTCTTAGTATATTAATTGCACATCCTTGGTCATGGAAGAAAAGTAAACAACAAGAAGAATATAAATAAGAGAAAAAGGGACTAAGGGAAGTCATGACATTTATAAAGAATAAGGATTCAAATCTCAAATCCTAGATATATCAATTGTTCCAACAACACCTCTAGCATAGATTGGGGGGGCTAAGACATATTTTGGACTCACCCTCATAGTATAAAAGTTCAAGATAAAGAGATAACAAAATTAAGAGTGCAAAGCTAGTATCCCCGAACTTGAGGACTCACCAAAAGCTTATCTTCAAGATGTCAAAAACTATCCATGTGAAGGGTGATCATGAGGAGCTCAGGTTCCTACATGGTAACATTATGTAGGCATAGAGTATGCGTTAGTACATTTGAATGTACTAAGTATGTAGGATGCAATGCAACAACTAAAAGGCAATATAATCAAAATGCATAAGCATAAGCATTGTATAAGTATAATAACAATATGACATGCATGACCAATGCTTGAAGTAAAAGATGCTTGTATAGAACATACTGCATGTGTAGGAAGGGAACATCATTGTAGACCAAGAAAACTATTACTTGGAATCCAATGAATGTCTCCTCTTAGTAGATGATTGAGGTATCTACCCCTTAATGTGGTAGTACGGGCATGTCAAGTCTCGATAAGGTGGTCAAGGTACATACCCCACAACATGGTAGTACGGGCATGTCACCCATGGACAAGGTTGTCAAGGTATCTACCCCTGAATATGGTTGTACGAGCATGTCACCCCTGAACAAGGTGGTCAAGGTATCTACCTCTCAACATGGTAGTACAAGCATGTTGGCCCCTAAAAAGGTAATCAAGGTATAAACCCCTCAAGATGGTACTATGGGCATGTCACCCCTGACAAGGTCATTGAGGCACATCATACCCTCAACAAAGTGATTGGGTGTGTCACCCGCCAACAAGTTGTGGTAAATTTGAAACAATACAGATATTTTTCATGAATTCAACATGTACATACAATCCATTAATCATTGTAAAGTCCCTTGAATCATAAACCATGTAATAGATGATCAATAACTTAAGAATCCTTATCAAGATATTTTATCAAACACTTGGCGGAAGTGTAATGCTAGTCCAAAATCATGCAATTTATGAGTGAAGTAATATGAGAAAATCCAATGTAAATCAACCCATCAACACATAGTAAACCCTCATGTAAGATACCTTGAAATCCATAATCAAGTCTTATAATAGATCATAGGTTTATTGCTCAAAACATACATAACCAATCAACATTTTATGAAATCCTAATATAGTTTATAATCAAAATTCATAATAAGAGATACCCATAGATAATCCAACTTGAAAACATGTAATTTTCATAAAAAGGTAGGTTGAGCACCATGGGTGAAAGGACTCAATCGTTGAAACTTACAAACCTCAAACTTAGGTTTTCTTGATGTAGTCTTGAAGCAGACTTAAAGCTTGAATACAGTTCTTGAGATCTATAATTAAGTTTGGGATACTTGAATTTGGATAAAATATTTAGTTAAGTGTTCGAGAGGATTTTGAGAGGGTCTTGAGTGATTTAGAGTTGACAAATGGCTAAGTTTAGGTGTGTTTACACATAAGTGGGCATGGGGCTATGACCCTAAGGCCCTTAGGCTGAAAAAGAATTGAAGGGAAAAATTAACATTAATCCGTGCCCCTAGTGCATCGTAGCCAGGGCACGGATTGCGACTAGAAATCAAAATTTTTGAAAAATTATTTTTTGCTATAGTTCCTCAAAAATTGGGTTTATACCCATTTCACACTCAATTTTGCCCCCTAATCATGAATATGAAGCCAAAGTTTTGATATCACATATGAATTTTGAGGTACATAAAAATTATGATTATGGAAATTTTCAAGGAACATTTTTGGATGTTTTTGGGGCATTTCAATAAGGATGATTGTGGTAGGTTATTGAGAATGGCTTAAGCTAATGATTTCCATTACATTCATGCATAATCCTTTTGAGTTTTATGCTTTAAAGCCTACATGCGTTATACCTACCCAAATTTCATATCAAGTTTATAGTGAATTATGATTTCCAAAAGATGAGGTTGCAATTACAATTTTATGAAAGTTATAAAGTTCTATGTCACGGCCTTGACCTAGGGTCTTGTAGTGACATGGCGAATGAGAACCCAAGAGTCCCAAAACAAGCCTCAAAGTATCCATTTTCATATCATCAGTTTAAAGTGCATAAAAATAGTAAAAATATAGTTATAAGAGACAAAAAAAGTAGGATTCATGCTACGGGGATGTCATAGTGATGGGAACTAACATTGATTCATATAACATATAGCACATAAGGACTAAGAGGCAAGTAAGTATGATTCACTCTATAGGTAAAATATAGCACTTAGGATATTTCACATTTCTATATCATAACATAATCACATGTCATAATACTCATAATCAAATCATAGTAATCATATCTAATAGATAGTCATAATCATCATCTCCAAATAGCAAGACATAGCAAATAACCATGCAAGAGTTTACATCATGTCTAAAAATTCATCTAATCAATGAATAGGACAAGGGCCAAGATATGTCCATGGCTCATCCTTAAAGTATATAACATAAGCAAAAGCATAAATAAGGTGGATGAATGGTGGCTTGTTCTTGGAAGATACGACTCACTACAATAACTTTCTCAAATTCGACTATCCGTGAAATGATGGATGAATGTATTCTTTGATCCCTACATAGTTAGATCATGTAAGCAAAGTCTGAGTTAGTACGTTTGAATGTAATAAGTGTATGGGCATGCAGTGCATATGACTTATCAAACCTACATTCAATGTTAGATGACAACGACACATATCATAACAAGAAATATATACCAAAGAATAGTAATATAACAATATGCCATGAAATCCATGATGTATGAAATGCTTAATGCTAATATAAAAAGGGAATGAGACCTCAACCAATATATAAGACCAAATAAGCTATTACTTGGAATCCTGATGTTATCCCCACACCTAAAAGAGGTAGCTTACTTGCCAAATGTAAATCATAAATCTCCTTACGAGCCTCCCATTTTGGAGAAGTAACCTTCTTTATGGGCCTCCCATTTCAGATAGGATTTTTATAATATTTCTAGTGATTCATGCCTCAATTAATGGGAGGAACCTCAGATCTCAATGTCTTGTGATTGTACTTTGCTGGCCTCCCATTTCGGTGAGGGCTACCACACACATATACTTATGTTGGAAAATAGTTCAAGAGAAAAGAAGAGGACTCTTGGGGATAGCCCTAACTCTTCCAATCTCATCAGTGCTAAGTCAAACATCCCACAAGAAAAGTTATACATATACATGCTTTCAAATGAGACAAACGTCATTTCAAATTATTTCAAGGTGTGCATGGGTTCAAAACCCAAACATATTTCTTAAATATTCATACTTGTGCTCAAAAACCAAATCATATTTTGAATCATACTTCTCATGCGTAGGAATAGCTCATTCACATATGTTTGAATAGTGTAAAAACCCAAATTGCTCAAAGAGCCATAGTATAGATATTTATGTGATCACATTCTTGTCATAACCATACTTTTATCAAAATTATATACATAAATATATTTGGGCTTAACCCACTTCATAATATTATAAAATTTAGTTCTCATGAATGCATATGCCATGACCGATGTGAGAATGGCATGGGCAATATAGATTCAATAAAAAATCAACAATACAATATTAAATTTAAGTAAATCTACATTCAAATCACAATTTAGATTACCCATGCTTAAATCAAAGTTTAAAGGGACAATGCATATTCAAATCTTCATAATAATCATGCAATTTAGCATATTATGGCTTAATTAAATTTAATATTAATAATAAAATCTAGCCCATATCACAATTGAATTAAATAAATAATAATCTTAAAAGCCCATAATTAAAGTAAGCTTACATTCCATAAATCAAGTGAAAAAGGATTCGGATCTTATTGGTTGAAAGGGACCAAGAATCAATCCCACGTACTTTGCTTAGGAAATTTAATTTCAGAAGAATTTATCTTGAAGTTGAAACCCCAATTGAAATCTAGCTTGAATCTTGAAGATGAGACTTGGACTGAATGTTGAGAGTTTGATTCTACAAACTCAGTGTTAGTGTTGAGTGAGGGGGTAGAATTAGTGTAGGAGAGGTTTAGGAATGTAAAATGGGATTTAAATGTCTTAAAAATCCTTGGGGATGGGCTAAAATATCAAAAATATCTCAATAAAATGAGTACTTGAATTTTATACTGAAACGTGCCAGGAGTAGCTCATGCGTTCTAAAGCTCTTCATGGTCCATGAAAGTACACTCTCCCAGCCCAAAAAAGTTCTACATAAAAGGGCATAACTTCTTACTCTGAATTCAAAACTGAGTGAAACCTGATGGTTGGAAAGATAATTAAGAGATCTTCAATTTTAGAGGTTGTAGGCTACCCAATTCTTTTTTTATAAGAGATATGACCATTTCAAATTGACCGTTCTATTGATTCATATGAAAAACTTAGCCCATGAAATTCCTTTGGACCTGGTTGGACGAAAGAGACACACGATGAACCTAAATAATATAAATAATCTTAGATTAATGGGTTGAAGGGGAATTTAGTTTGAGTTTGAGGTTTCCATGGGAATACTCCTATTAGAGCTCAAAAATAGGATTCAGAAAGCATTTGAGTGAGTGAATGAGAAGTTAAGTGTCAGAATAAGAATGAGTAGTAATGAAGGAGTATAAATGATTTTGGGGTATATATGGGTCAACAGACGGTGTAGGGACACACGTCTCATGGAGGTTTTCATAAGGTGTTACCTTGGTTGAAAACTTTCAAAAACCAAATTACTAAGCGTCATTAAGGTCATACAAAGTCCGGGTCCTTACATCATAAATCCCTCTTGTGAATGTTAAAGATTTTTATCAGGAAAATTCTCACCAAAAGATAGATCACCTTGTGATAAGAACAATTCTCATATGATAGATCTTAAGGTTAGATGATCTACTCTTTATATGATCTTGTAATACTTTGAAGTTTATGAATGAATATAATTATGCATAAGTTTACAAATGTATTCAATGGGAATGACTTAGCATCGAATGGGGCATGGTGGTAGCATATGTTAAGAGAATCTTAGTAGAAACCTCATGTCTCATTAACTATGTGTCACCATAGGAGCCCTTGTAGGCTAGGCTAGTGGATCCATGTAGGCCATATTATTCACTAAAAATGCATGGGTAAGTTGATAGTGTTCTACATGGCAAGTAGTCTCCATGTGACAATATGGGAGGATATATCAGATTTAATGTAGTAGCTCGTATGGTCTTATATGTCAGATGTGGATTCCTCTTATATATGCATGAGGACAATAAGTTATGTTTGTCTTCCATGTATGATTCTATAAAAGCTTTCTCATGCATCTCCTATTGAGCTTGTTTCTATTGTATATGATTATACACCTTATCTATGAATCTTATGATCTATTGTTGCATTGAATCCCATATACTAGTACGTTTAAAGTGCAACCACATACATTTTGCCTACATAATCTAACAATATAGGGACTGGAGCACTTCCTCATCCACTTCCTTATGGCTAGTTCGGTTCTTAAGGATATTATGTTGTGGTGAGTCTGTAGTTCGAGGGAAATACCCATTTTCTATCTAGCTTTATATGTTGAGACACTATTACTTTACTTCTTATTTTGAGGCTGAGCTTGGGACATGTCTTGTCCCCGGTCCTACTCATGCTTTGAGGTGCTGTTGGATATTTATGCTATGTATGTTATATGATGCTTACTCTATATGGAGATTTATCCTTTAGCCTTATCCCCTATGTGATGTTATTTGATGTTGTTGGTATTGATGGTAAGTGACGATCTTCCGCATCCTCTACATTCCCATACCTTAAGTCTTATTAACCCTCCCCTTTAATGGTGGATCCAAAATTTAAAGATTGTGCATGCTTATCTGGTAGATGTATTTTAACGTTTAAAAAATGGTGCTGCCAGTGATATTTGATTCCTCATCTAGCATCTTGTTTTAGGCCTTAGGAGGTTAGCAAGAACCAAAGCACCTATAAAATATCTTCTTCATTAGGTGCTTATCTTCTTATGTATATAATTTTTGTACATTTTATATGTAGATACACAAAACATTTTCAAGTTCAATGGGTGCTCGAGCACCCGACACGCTCCATGTAGATCTGCCTCTACTCCCCTTAGACTTTCTTGTGATTGGATGATGAAAATGTCTTTTCTTTTTCTATCAATATAACTTGAGTCGAAAGAGTTATTTTCCCTTAGATTGAATTGATTGACGCTTGTTTTATATTTCGCAACCAAGGGTGTGCTTAAGTTACACTATGAAGCATGTTTGTGTATCCTCGGGTTCCTCATTAGCTATATAGCACCTAGACCCTAGACTAGGGTCATGACATCAACATTCCAAACACACGAGGTATTATGTTTGGAGAGTCTCATATGTAATTTTACATTTGAATTCAGATTGCTCAATTCGTTCTGGCGGGAAAGTTTTTCGAAAATATATCTAATTGAGATTAGTAGATTTATGAGTTGAGAAAGTTATCGGATATTGTCACATCAACTTTGTTCATTGATGTCATTTATGTTTTAGTATAAATCAAGTACATAGTGATGAATTCAGAATTAAAAAAGAGATGATGAGAAATATGAATCTTATAATTCATCTAGGGTACTGCAATATTCTACTTTATGCTTCATTGATTCAATATTGTATATTCCTAACATGTGTATAGAAATGAAGCTTTCGAAGTGTATATTAGTCACACAATCTATTAATAATGTATAAAAGATGTAGAATAGAAATGAGAGTTGACCCACCATGTGTGACAGGGAGATGAAGGAAATTGAATCGGGTCACCCATGTATGCCATATCGAATCTATATGAATAAATAAATAATGTATAAATCTATATATTATTTTTTATAAAAAAAGGAAGAAACACTTCTATGCAAAGCATTGTGTCCCTTTATGACCATAAAATACTTTTCTTTGAGAGAAACAACACATTTTTTTAATGGAACAAAAAAAATATTTTTTTCTCTCTTCTTCTTCCTTCTCCCATTTTTGAAAGGTTTCTCCTCTCAAAACAGAACAACTATGACATTTGTATGATTGTAGACTGTGGTTTTATACGGTGTAATTCATGTTTGTATATGATTATACTTTCTTATAAATCAATTAATATTCCATGATCCTACAAACAAAATGTTTGATTATATTCTTAATTGAGATATGTAAACCTCAATCCACTGGGAGTTATTTGACGAACAAGTAAACAAGGGTTAAAGGATTTCTGTAGCAGGGACTTTGACTCTAGCATATCACAATTTTAGTTTGAAAATGATGGGTAACAACAATTTTGCTAGGAACGTAAAGAGACAGTCAATTTTTATGTGGAGGATATTAAAGGATATTGAAGAACCATGTGAATTTTTGTAGACTGTGGTTTTATATAGTGTAATTAATCTATGTATGTGATTATACTTTCTTATAAATCAATTAATAGCCAATGATCCTAGAAACTAAGTGTTTGATTATATTTATAAATTATATATGTAAAATTCAATCAACTTGGAATTATTTGATGAACAACTAAAGGAGGGTTTAAGGATTTCTGTAGGAGGGACTTTGACTCTAGCATATCAAAATTTTATCAGGAGATACCAATTTTGATTGGTGTGTAAAGAGTCATGCCAATTTTAATATGGAAGATATTAAAGGTTGAATCACTGATTCAGGGGAATAGTAGATGAGGTGGTAGGATGAAGTGAGAGCAAAGCCTGTAAGCAAGTGATTGCATCACTTGTACCATATAACTATGCTAGTTTAGCTATTAGAAGTTGTAATGCCACTTGATAAGGCCTCTTCATAGCTCTGAATTGTCTCCTATTATATTTATGGTGTACACCAATGAAAATCATAAGCAAATTACTTGAATATAGTTTGATTAACTTAGGTATGAGTAGTATTTTTATTTTTAACCCATCTTTTAGATTGGCAAGTGTGATTAGTTTATTTTTGAATGTCTTTGCTTGTATAGGAAGAATGTTATCTCTTCTCGTAATTACCACTTTTAGAAATGAACATACCTTTTTGCATGCATCTATTTTTATAAATCAAAACTAAATTTTTCTATGAGAAGTCAATATATCTTACCAGACAAGAGACAAACCTTTTTCTAAGATTATTTTTGTTCTTACTTAAACATAGGCTTCAAGTTATTTCATACATATCAAAATTTTATAAGAATAACACAATAGATGCTTTCAGCATCAGGTCATGCTTTGATACAATAATAATAGATCAAGGTTTGAATAAGCCTTTTAATGGGTTTTGTTATGCCATAGTTTGTGATGTCGTAGTTTCTTTATTGCTAAATTGGAAAGATGTAGGTAGGCTGATTCACCAGGATGTATACTGTCCCAAAAAAGGTATTTAGAGGCATTTTTACAGATAGGACGGTGTTTGTTACATAATGGACCTGCTTCATATGTGCCGCTGCCACAACAACCACGTCTAGTTTTAAAAAATCCTGTAAAGTGAAGCTTTTATATTATATCAGAAAATTAAGAATGTATATATATTTCATTAGAGAATGTAAGAGTGAAAGGGTACCATATTTTTTTGGATGGTTGATCATGTTCATGAATGGATGGTATGTATCTGAATACAAGATTTTACTTCCTAAAAGTGCTTCTTGTATTTGTTTTAGCAACCTTGCAAGTTTGGTATTATAGGATCGAGCATCAAAATTCTCCTCTTCAATGCATTTTCTCAAGAATGGAGACTTTGTAGTTATTTGAATTGGAAGACAACCCACGGGAGGAAGCCCAGCAACAAGAATATTGCGACAACCAAGATTATATAGATCCTGTAAAGTTAATATAACAATGAGACTAGCCACAAAGCTTGAACAATGTTACAGGTTTTTACCTCAATAAAGTTTTGAAGCAAACTCTGCAAAAAGTCTTGATATCCTTGTATATCAAATTGATGCTTCCTTGTAGGAATATCATAGAAATTGAAAATAAAATCGTTAGTCCCTGCACTGATTACAACCAAAGCAGCATTGACAAGTTGTTGAGCTTTGTCTTCTCCAAGAATAAGCTGTATTTTCTGTATGTATTGCTGAAAATATTTAATTTGGGTAGACATGGGAATTGCTTTAGATGTTGCTGTGGTTAGGTCATCGTATCCAGAGCCAGCAGATGCAAAGCTAACACCTGTTAGAAGATCATGGTTTGATAGATATGGTTGTAGGAAAGGAGGAATATAATCTTTAATGCCTAACATGGATGCAATAAAGTCAGGAACCAATTTTTCATCTGAAAATCTTCCTGTAGGAATTTGACCAGGAAAGTTTTCGCCATAAGGCCGATGATCACCTCGAAATATTGTAGAGATGTAATTGTTGTTTCCGGTATCAACTGTTGAATCTCCAAATATTAAAATGGCAGGGAATTTGGGTAGGGATTTGCCATTCACGAGGCTGCAAAGCAGGATAAAAGTAAAACAAGTCATAGACATGGACAAAAATTCTCTTAGTTGTTCTTCATTCACAAAATTATTTAATTATTTGAAAACCTTCATTACAAAGTAACCGAAAGTTTGACCTAAACAAATGGCATTAAAAATCTACTTTATCCGCTAATTCTATTTATGGTTCTCAAATTTATTAAATATATTCATAACAAATAGAGATTTGAATATACTGGTAGTGGATTAGACTTCATTAATAATTGGTGATTACCCCCATATTAATGAAGATATTTTTTTTTGGCTAAAAATGCACATTCACACTATAAACCAATTTCTTTTTTATATATATATTTTTAATCTTCTTTTGTTAATTAAAAATTTTCTTATGATTTATGTATTAATTGATTTTGGGAGAAAGCTCAAAAGTACCCTAAAACTTTTTGAAATAGAGTAGAAATACCCTTCGTTACATTTTGGTTAAAAAATATACTTTCATTATATTTTTTGCTCAAAAATGCCTCTTTATTAAATTTTGGGTTCAAAAAATACCCATCGTCTTAACATTTTTTAATAAGGGTGAGAAATAACTCTTAACTATTAGAAATAGAGCAAAAAAAATACTCTTTTGTTAGTTTTCGACTGAAAAATATCCCTCCATTAAAATTTTAAAGTTATTGTTTAAAATATGCTTTTTTCATCAAAAATTCAATCGCAATCTATCTTCAAATAAATTTTTGTCAGATTTTGAATAGTTTGGATCTTTATTATATGAAAAAAAGATTTTGTTTTTATAGTTGCAACTGAATTATCTCTTCAAAATGATAACTCATGTTAATTGTGTAACATTGCTAGATAATTTATATTAATTGTGTTACATTGCTAACATGAGCACAACAATTTTTATACAAGCTTTGTAGGATCAAAACAACAGAAAAATTGGATCCTACTGAACTCAAGAAACTAATTAAGGATGAGTAAAGATTATAACAAGGATGAATAAATGTCATCATTCAAAGATCGACTTTTTGAGACATTTGCAAGTGAAATAAATTTTGATATGAAAAGGCTAATCTCGTACCTAATATCCGAGGAGAAAATCTATTGGGTGACTAAATGAGGCTTCACAAGGACCAATAACATGGTGCTTTTTGTCCACATAACATGCATAATGTCATTTTATTATGTGTTTTTTTTGTAAACTTTTAAAGGAGGGGTATCTTTGAACCAAAAGCTAACCAAGGGGTATTTTTGCTCTACTTTTGATAGTTTGGGGGTATTTTCATCCTTTTTTATTTTTGTTAGACATAGAGATATTTTTGAGCCAAAAATTTAATTGAAAAGTATTTTTGAACCAAAATGTAATGAAGAGGCATTTTTACTACATTTCAGGTAGTTCAAGTAGTGGATTGGACTTCATTAATAATGTGTGATTACCCCCATATTAATGAAGAATTTTTTTTTTTTGGCCAAAAATACACATTCACACTATACACCAGTTTCTTTATATATATATATATATCTTCTTTTAATTAAAAATTTTCTTATGAATTCATTTGTTAATTAATTTTGGTAAAAGGCTCAAAAGTACCCTTGAACTTTTTGATATGGAGAATTAATACCCTTCGTTATATTTTGGTTAAAAAATAGACTTCCATTATATTTTTTGCTCAAAAAATCCCACTCGTTAAAATTTTAGTTCAAAAAATACCCATCATCCTAACATCTTTTAATAAGGGACAAAAATAACTCTTAACTATTAGAAATAGAGCAAAAATACCCTTTCGTTAGTTTTCGATTAGAAAATATTCCTCCATTAAAATTTTGAACTTGTTATTTAAAATATGCCTTTTCCATCAAATATTCAACTCCAGTCTATCTTCAAATAAATTTATGTTAGATTTTGAGTAGTTCAGTGTCACGACCCAAGCCTAAGGCCTAGATGTGACATGGCGAATGGAGAGCTGGAAGAAACTCCAAACAAGCCTCATAGCATATCAATTGTACGTACTTGGTCACAAAAACAAAATATCAACAACAACAGACATAAATAAGGGAAAAAAGGGACTAAAGGAAATCTTGGATAACCATAAAAGATTCAAGAGTCAAGATTATAGCATAATTACATCAATTGTTCCAACAACACCTCAAGCATAGATTGGGCGGGGGCCAAAATAGTTTTCGGGCTCACACTCATAGTATTAAATGTTCAACATAAGTATATAACAAAAGCAAGAGCAGTATAGCTAGTGTCCCCGAACTTGAGGACTCACGAACGCTTTTCTTCAAGATGCCAAAACTAGCCCCATGGAGGATAATCGTGAGGTGAACCGCTTCCTACATGGTGATATTATGTAGACAAAAGTATGCGTTAGTACTTTTGAATGTACAAAGATTGTAGGGTTCAATGCAATAAGACATAAGCAAATATAGTCAAAATGTATAGTAATAGGCAGTAGATAAGTATAATATCAATATAGCATGCATGATCAATGCTTGAAGAAGAACATGCTTGCAAATATAGGTTACATGTGTAGGAAGAGACCATATCAACATAGTCCAAGCAAACTATCACTTGAACTCCGAGGCATGCCACCCCTTTTGATGGTGATTTTCAACGTGGTAGTACTGGCATGCCACCCTTATGATGTCCACGCTCGAAGAAAAAAGTAGTCGCTATCAGTAATTAACCTAACCTAAGGTTAGGGTCAAATCCATAGGGAATACAGAGATTATTTCAAGTATTTATGACTAAAATCTCTAAATGGCGAGGTTTGTGATTAAAGAAACAAAAGTAAAAATGAACACTATGCTATTATGTGAAGGAAGACTCAAAATTAAGAATAACTTGAGAATTGTGTTCTCCATGGTTCGTTGACTCAATTAGCCTAGACAATATGACTATAGTTGGGAATTTGTATGCAAGATGGAAACTTAGGTTCTTCCATCCATCTTGTGAAGGTGAAGGTCAAATTTTACCATGGCGCGTGATCAGTAACCATAGTGTGCCAACTAACCATTATCCATTGTTCCAATCACCCCCCCTTGCTCAGATTTGTTTGATTACACCAGAATACATCAATCAAATCCTGTCATTTACTTTTCTTTTCCAATTCATCACAACCTTGGTAAGGATCATGATAGTAGGTGGGGTTCAGTGTTGGCCACCACCAAACAGCAATAAAAATGAAGTGAAGTAAATAATACATGCAAAACCCTAATCATAGAAATGCAATTAATCTAGGTTATCTCAAGTCAACTGCCCATGTTTCGCACAACCCCATGTTGTGGGTTCTTAGCTAATTATAGCTAAGGCAAAACCAAGAAGAATACAAATACAATACATAATTGAGAATTTTACCCAAAGCAATAAAGATAGATAATGCCATAAGTTGCAAACCATAAGCTTGACAGATGGAGAATGAATACAATATAAGATTTGCAATACACAAAAGTGGGGTTTCCAATAGAAAATAAGAATCAACATTCATCATCATCATCAGCATACCCTAGTGCCTCAAAAGGCAAAATAAGAATCTACACTAAAACCCTAAAATATTATAGGGAGAATATTCAAAGTCTCAAGTCTAGAATCTCTCTTCAAAATAAACCCTAACATAAAGTATATATAGGATTTACAAACTTAACAGTAAAAATTACACAGAAAAGACAGCTGCAGTAGGTACGTCTCACAGGTACGACTCATTGGGTAACCTACGAGTTGTCATTGGGGTCTTGTATCAGACACTTTGCATTTTGGAGTTGATTTTTATGACCCACTGGTATGAGTCATTGCTTGCGATACTACTCATATACTCCTCTCATAGTCAAGGCCTTAATTTTTTTGGTCTAAAATTTTGGCTCTCTATTTTTTGCTACGAGTCTACCTATATGAGTGGTAGTGAGATCTATGACTCATAGTGTTGCCACGTAGGGCTGACCTCTACTTAGCAAATTTATGATTTTTACTCTCTGTTTATTTCTAAGAGATCACCTTACTACTCGTAGCTTGGGCTATGACTCATATGAAGGCTTGTATGTCCTACACTTCAACAAAATCTTCATTTTCTCCCAAAATTATACCAACCTAACTTTTCTACAATACCAACATAAAAACACATAAAAACTATAAAAAATCACATCAAGAACTCACAAAATTCCTTATTTTAAGCATCAAATGTGTTGTATTTTGACAGCACATCAACACCCTTAACTTAGAACAGTTGCTTGTCCTCAAATGATTACTCAATCTAAGCAGACAATAACAAAACACATAGTAGTGACTCTATTGGCATATATATCATTACTCTAATTTAGGTACCTAACCTTCATTTTCATAATCAGATTGAAAAGCTACTAAGCAAACTAAAATATAAAGATGCATCTTCCAATCCAACTATGACAAGCAACGGAGCATCAAACATCCACAATCACTAGGTTCATCATATGCAAACCAAGCAGTGCAAATGTCCTCACATAAAAAAAGTCCCTCTTACTCATTCAAAAACAATTTAGAATTCAAGGATTGGGCAAGAATTCTCACTCTCATAAATGAAATTCCTGTGAAATGACTAACTCCATAGGCTTGTCTCTATATTCAACTTTTGGATAGGTGATACATGGATTTGGATCACTTAAGGGCTTAATGACTTGTAACATAGGCTCACGAGGCTTTGGTAAGGCATTTTAGGCAAGTAGTGACTATAATCTATCCTTGAACCTTGTTTACCAATAATTTTACCTTCATAACCCAACGATTTTCACTGAATCTGCCCTTATTCTCCTATTTAAAGCTTTTCTCGGGTAGCTTCTTTCTCTTTTTCAGATGTGCTTATTTTTGAAATCATTTTTACAATTCTCTTGAATCCAAGACACTTTTCTTTTCTTTTTCTTCACCTTGCTCATGGTTTTTTTAATTCCTTTCTTTATTTCCTAACTAACAACCTCATTTCCATTACTTTACCATAACAAAGCTACCCTCAACTTAGGCTTTTAGCTTACGATGAATTACATAATATCTATCCCCCAAACTAAGGCCACTATTTGTAGCCACCTTCAACTTAGGCATTTAGCCTCAATCATGGTTCACATGTTTAAGGATAGACCAGAGCCAATCTCAAGGTATTTCATAAAAGAAGGCTAAGCTAGCTCGTGCAAGAAAGAATAAGTGCATGAGAGGCTCAAACATTTGGAACAAGGGGTTCACTAAGACATTTGGTAGGCAAAAGTGGGCTCACTAAAAGAACAAAGGCCTAAGATCCCTTCACAATCAACCACATCACCAAACCTATCTTATATTAATAAGGCAAGTTCTGAGTTCATACATGATACATAAATGCGGCAAAATAAGCTCATAACATACATGACATTGCACACACAATCAAGTATCGACTTACAGGTTATGCTTCAAGCCTCTACTTACCTTTTCATTATTAGAACAAACATCACTAGATAATCAATATGCATGATTTAATCAATAACCAACCATCCCAAAAATTTTGAGGGTATCGAATTTTCATCAAAATTTAAAAAGCATTTAAACACTATATATATGTCAAAATCTAATACTATTATGCATCTACCAATTATCCACATTACCTAAACATGTCAGTTCAACAGAAATTTATACATTCACAAGGAAAAAGAAACACATCAATAAAACCTTAGGATAAGAAATAGGGGATGTTATGGACACAAGGCTACTCAGACTTCACCTTAATCCATAACATGCCATTTCCCACAAAAATAGAATGCTTTGTCCTCAAAGTACAAACATATAGAAGAGATGCAAAGGCCATACATTGGGTTACCTAACAGGAAGTGTCTGATTTATTGTCACGGCATGACTGGATGCTTTTTTGTACTCATGCCTCTTCAAGGTCCCATTCATCCACAATCTTGATGTTTTTCATGTCACCTATGTATAGTTTGACCCTCTGGACATTGACCTTGAAGATTTTGCCATCCCTTCTTTCTAACTCGGTGGCTCAATAACTAAAAATGTGTACCACCCTAAAGGATCCATCCACTTGGATTTGATTTTCCCGAGAAGTCACTTTAACCTAGAGTTATAAAGCTACACCATGTCTCCTGGAGCAAATTGGTAGTTCTCAATTCTGTGGTTATGCTGAATTTTCATTCGTTGCTTTTACAAGATAGAGATCTCATATGCTCGTAGCCTAAACTCATCAAGTTCATTCACTTGCATTAACTTAGAAGTTACTGCTTTATTCTATTATAGATTTAGCTTCTTTAGTAACCATAGTGCCTTGTGTTCACGTTCTACTGGCAGGTGACAAGCTTTCCCAAACACCAATTGATATGGAGACATTCTGATTGGTGTTATGAAAGCCTTGCATTAGGCCCACAAGGCATCATCCAACTTCCTCAACCAATCCATGGGATTCACATTCATAGTCTTGGACAAGATTTGCTTTATTTATCTGTTTGATACTTCCACTTGCCCACTCATTTGGGGATGGTAAAGGGTCATCACCCAGTGCTTTTCACAATACCTCTCAAAGAGAGCTTTGAACAATATGTTACAAAAGTGAGAACCTCCATCGCTGATGATTGCTTCATATGTGCCAGACCTGGAGAAAATGTTTCTTTGATAAAACCCAGTAATACTTTTGCCCTCATTGTTCAGTAAGGTTATGGCCTCTACCCCTTTAGAAATATAATCGACTAAAACTAGGATATACTTATTACCATGAGAGCTACCAAAGGGTCCTATGAATTTGATACCCTAGACATCGAATAACTCGATCAGAAAAATAGTATTGAGAGGAAGTTCTTGCCTTTATGAACCTCCACCCTCTCTTTGGCATCTATCACAAGACTGAACATAATCATAGGTGTCCTGATGTATAGACGGTGAAAAGTAGCCATACTGTAATACCTTATAAGTAGTTTGAACTCCACTGCGATGGCTACACACCAAGAATGAGTGGCATGCTTTAAGAATACTCACCATTTAGACTTTTAGAACACATATACAGATGATCCCATTTGCTTTAGTATGAAATAAATATGTCTCATGCCAAAAGAATTTCTTCACGTCGTGCATGAACTTTTGATGTTGATGGGTGTTCAAATTAGGGGGCACTATATCACTGATAAAGTAATTACTATAGTCTACAAACCATTGTATAAGAACATTAGAGGTTGCCAAAACCCTTTCATTGAGGATGGAGTCATTGATGTTAAGAGCATCATCAAATTTCATCATAGCTTCATCTTTTAACATAGAAATATGGTCAACTACTTGATTTTTTGACCCCTTTCTGTCAACCGCATTAAAATTTAATTCTTGCAAGAAGAGTACCTATCTGATTAGTTGTGGTTTTGACTCCTTTTTAGACATAAAATATTTGAGCCCTATGTGATCTGTGTGCACTATCACCTTAGCTCCCAGCAAGTATGAACGAAATTTTTCAAAGTCAAAAACTAAGGCAAGCAATTCTTGTTTAGTGATTGTACAATTTTTCTAAGCCACATTAAGTGCCTTTCTAGCATAGTAGATAGAATGTAAAATCGTCTCCCTGCGTTGCCTTAGCACCACACCTAGTGTAACCCCACTAGTATCACATATTAGTTCAAAGGGTTTTGACCAATCTGGAGCCATAATAATGGGTGTCTAAGTCAACTTTCTTTTAAATTCTTTGAAGGCCAGCATGCATGCATCATCGAACACAAACCTGGCATATTTCTTTATTAACTTGCACAAGGGTTGCAATATCTTGGAACAAACCTTTATAAAGTAACGATAGAACCCTGCATGACCTAAAAAACTCCTAATACCATTCATAGAAATTGATGGTGGCAGCTTCTCGATAACTTTGATTTTTGCTTTATCTACCTCAATTCCTTTTCCTGAAATTCCATACCAAGAACAATGCCTTCTTTGACCATAAAATGACATTTCTCCCAATTCAGCACCAAGTGACTCTTAACACACCTCTGCAACCTATCACGCAGATGTAGCAAGCACTCTTCAAAAGACTGGCCAACAATACTAAAATCATCCATGAACACCTCAATTGTGCTTTCAACCATGTCGGAAAAAATACACATCATGCATTTTTGAAATGTTGCTGGAGCATTACATAGTCCAAAAGGCATTCTTTTAAATGCAAGGTGTCATATGGGCATGTGAAAGTTGTCTTCTCTTGATATTTAGGCATAATAATAATTCGATTATACTTGGAATATCCATCAAGGAAGAAATGCCATCCTTTCTCTGCAAGTCTGTCGAACATTTGATCCATGAAGGGCATAGGAAAGTGATCTTTCTTGGTTGAAGCATTGAGTTTTCTATAATCTATACACACTTTCCATCTGGTGTTTGGTCGAATGGGAATTATTTCATTTTTTGCATTAGGCATCACTATTATACCTCCCATCATTGGAACACACTACATTGGACTTACCCATTCATTATTAGCGATCTGGTAGATTACTCTTGCATCTAACAAATTGATACTTTCTTTTCAAATAACCTCTTGAATTGGGGGGGGGGGGTTCAACTATCTCTGATGTTTTATACTCGATTTATAATCTTTGACTAGTTGAATCTTATGAGTGAATATCCTAGGAGGTATGCTAATAATATCTGCAATTGTCCATCCCAATGACCCTTTTAAATTGCTTGAGAATGGAGATGAGGGCCTTTGTTTGGACCTCACTTAAATTAGCTACAATTATGACTGGTAGCATGTTGTTTTCTCTCAAGTATGAATATTTTAGATGCGCTAGTTGTGCCTTTCACTCTAACTCAGGTGGGACTTTTACGGAAAGCTTCATAGGTGAAGTTTCCCTGTTGAACAAATCTAACTCCAAGTTGGCCTATTGTCTAGGCCCAAATAAAACTCTAAGAGCATTTTGGTATATAAGGATATAAGACATACCAGTCAATAAACCATATATAAAAATGAAAGATGGCTAATGCTTTCAATATAAAAATTCATCAACACAGCTGCCCAAGGTTCGACTCCTAGCCTCAACTCAACCAAGATCTCTACTTCATCATCCTCACACATTTCAATCACTGAGACAACTTGAAAGTCACAACTCTTTCTATCTTATTGGCACACTTGCAACACGACTACATCTTCATCAAGTCTGAAAGTGAGTAGACTCTTTTCCATATCAACCAACAGGCGACCAATGGCTAAGAACGGTCTCTTAAAGATGATAGGAACTGCAAAATCAACCTCACAGTCAAGTATAATAAAATCTATGAGAAATATAAATTTATCCACCTTGACCAGCACATCATAAAGTATCCTTGCAAGCTTTTTGACTATGGTATCTACCATTAGCAATCACATCTTTGTAGGGAAAAGGGTGCCCAAGGTGAGCCTTTTGAATACGGCAAGAGGCATTAAGTTAATGCTGGCTCCTAAATCACATAGTTGTTTGGCAAATTCAAGTTAAACAATATTGTATGGTATGGTGAATAGACCCGTATCTTCGTACTTCTATACTAAAGACATTATGGTGATACGACTACAATGTTGAAAATTTTTAGAGAGGTCTTGGTTAACTTTTTGCTTCTCCTTAACTAGATCTTTCATCTATTTAGCGTATCTAGGCATCCTCTCAAGAGCTTTAATAAAAGGGATGTCCACTAGTAACTTCTTAACCATTATTCAAACTTACCTTCCTCTTTTCTCTTCCCAAGTCTTTGGAGAAAAGGCAGAGGGGGCCTTGGAAAGGTTTTATATTTCTTTGGTTGATTTTTTATGCTATGTGCTTTAGCCTCTTCATTTATTCTCTTCTTGCTTATTCAATCCATAACCTTAGTTACTGGAGGATTGGTGGGGTTTGTACCACTATGAGTCATGACTGACATACAATGCCCTTTATTTTTTTGATTTAGAATAATGTTGCTTGCTAAGGTTCCCTTTTGGCGTTGGTTCAATTGCGTAGAAACTTGACCAAATAGTTGTTCCAACTGCTTAATTACCATAGAGTGAGACTCTATCTTTTGGTTAATACTCGAAATATCTGATTTCATCCCCTTCAGGGTCTTATCTTGGTGATTGTCTCTCTTCAACAATTTGTCAAACATCTCTTAAATCCTAGAGTTACTTGACTCGACATCACAGTTGTGAGGTTGCACATAAGAACTGGTACTATAGCCATCTCTTCTTCCCCATTTGGCATCCGACACTCTATCACTTTCATAGTAGACACCTCAGTTGTCTCTATATGCACCATCACGATTGTAGTTCTGACCTTGATTCTAGAACCTTGCCTCCAATAATTCAAATTAGACCCTTAGGGGTTGTTCTGGAAACCCACTACTTGGTTGGTCACGAAGCAAACATCCTCATTAAAGAATGGATCTTCAAACATGGGCGTCTTTAGAGATTTGTGGGTCACTACCTGAACACTTTCTTCATTTTGCTTTAAGACCAAGTCCATGCTTGTGCGAAGTTGAGCAAGTTGCTCTATGATTTTGCTCATTGACTTTTGCTTGCTTATTGTTGGTATTGAGCATACAAGAGGTCTTCATTGCACCTCACTCTCTTTGACCCCATGCTCTATTAGTTTTAACCACTTGCTCCATCCTAGCAGCTATCAATGCAAAAGGTTGATCAAGAAATATGCATGCCTCCCATAATTGTGTCAGCACAAGCTTGACTATTCTCGTCAAGGGCCTAATAGAAAATCGCAACCAAGGCATCATCAATAATCTTATGATCGGGGACCATCCTCAAGGTTTTGGTTAATCTTTCCTATGTGGTACTAATAGAATTGCCCGATAATCGCTCAAAATTATTTAATTGATCTTTAAGCTTTAAATTCTTTGATGTTAGGAAATATCTTTCTATAAATACTCTTGTAAGATTTTGCTCTATTTGTTGTTGTACACGAAGGAAGCTCAGATAACCACACGGTTGCATTACTAGTTTGTGACAAGGGAAACACCTACAAGCCAATAGAATCAAGAGAAAGATTTTGTGCCCCCATGACACTCTTGCAGACAAAAACAATATTATGATGGTGACAATTGGGATCCTCTGAAGGTAGCCCTGTGAACAACCCATGAGATTTGAGTATTTGAGGTAACCCACTTAACATCAAAAACTTAGCATCTGCCAGTAATGTAGCAACACTATAACACTAGTAACGTCCATTACCATAGGGTTCAAACGATATTGGTTCCAACCATAAGTGTTGTCATTGAAATCCCTAAATTATGGGTTGTCATCCCTGGGGTTGGATTTTGTTCTCTTCCCATATCATCATTCACGTTCATTTTTCAATCAACCGTGATATCCTTATTCACCTGAGCCACTCTTCTAAAGAGTTGATGGATCTCCAAATTTATCATAGCTAAGGGATTGCCTTGGCTCCTTGAGTTGGCCATACAACCTAATACAACTTGCAAGTAAAATCAAACAACAAATAAAAAAAAGTAAAATACAAGAGATTCCAGAAATTAGCACTTGAAGTAACCAATAGTGAAATTAGGTAAAACCTTCCTGTATCCCCGACAATGGGGCCATAATTTTTGATGATGTTCACACTCCAAGAAGAATATGATCGCTGTTAGCAATTAACCTAATGGAAGGTTAGGGTCGAATCCATAGGAAATACAGGGCTTGACTATAAGAATTTACTATCAATCTTTTCATGTATTTATGACTAAAATCTCTAAATGCAGGGTTTGTGATAAAAGAAACAAAAGTAAAAATGAACACTATGCTATTATACGAAGGAACATTTAACTTTAGGGACAACTTGGGAATTTTGTTCCCTATGGTTCGTTGACTCAATTACCCTAGACAATATGACTATAATTGGGAATCTGCAAGCAGGATGGTAACTTAGGTTCTTCTTTCCCTCTTATGAAGGAAAGGTCAAATTTTACCATGGCGCGTAGTCAGCAACCATGGCGTGCCAACTAACTATTATTCATTGTCCCAGTCAACCTTTCCTTGGTTAGGTTTGGTTGATTAGATGATAACACATCAATCGAATCTTGTGATTTACTTTTCTTTTCCTATTTGTTGCTACCTTTGTCAGGATCGTGATAGTAGGCGGGGTTTGATTTTAGCCACCACCAAACAATGATAAAAATGAAGGGAAATAAATAATAAATGCATAACCCCAATCATAGAAATGTAATTAATCTAGGTTATTATCACAACCCAAGCATAGGGCCTAGATATGACATGATGAATAGAAAACCCGAAGGGACCCCAATCAAGCCTGTTCACTTGTCATTACACATCATCGGCTATGGAAGCATATATAAGACATAAAGTAAGATAAAAGGTCAAAGGGGATAAAGGAATAGCTTGCCAAAACATCAACATCAAAAGACAAGGAGTCATAGCTCATATCATAAATATATAACTTGTCCAATAAACACCTTTAAACAAACCGGGCTCACCCTCATAGTCAAAATAGAACATAAAATGGATTTTCTTAATACAAGGCAAGAAGAAAATAAAGAGCAAGGTCCCCGAAATGGAGGACTCACCAACTAGCTTGAAATAGCATCGATTAGCCATGTGGAGTAGGAAAATGGTTAACTTGGGCACCAGTTCCTACATGGTGATATCATGTAGGCAAGAGTATACATTAGTACGTTTGAATGTACTAAATATATGGGATGCAATGCAACAAGAGATATGTTCATAATCAACATGTATAACAAAAGACATTAGGGCATCATAGAGCAATATGACATGTATGATCAATGCATAAGTAAAACATGCTTAAGTAACATATACTAATATAGGATATCATATGTGTAAACAAGACCAACCTAAAATACCAAAGTACGAACCCCTTGGTAGGTTAGTGATGTTGCCACCCCATCACTTAGGTGGATGAGTACTAACCTTCTTCTAGGTTAGTGATAATGCAACCCCATCACCATAGTGGAGAAGTACAAACATTTCCCTACGTTGATAAGTACATACCCCTATCTAGGTTAGTGGTGATGTTGCCACATCACCACATGGAGAAGTACAAACTTTTCACTAGGTTATCCTTGTCACGACCCAACCCAAAGATCGTGATTAGTGCCAATTGGGCACCCAGACAAATACCAAATTGAATTTCTATTTATAATGGCTAATATATTTATTAAAATTTTGGCAGAGTTTCCTTTATTTTATTGACTAACCACACCTGCAAACAGCGAACCCAGCAAACAACAAACATCAATGTACATATATATGCGGGCTGACAAGGTCAGTGCTACGGTAGAATCGCCCAACAAACGTATCATACATACAAAGTCATACCAAACACTATATCCCAAAACCACATGTATCCATAGACCTCTACACATAAGAACTAAACAATAGGATTGGACAGGGCCCCGTCATACCCTCGAATATACATAAATGCAAAATACAGAAAATAAGTGTATATGTATATACCAAAAGATCTACTCCTGATGCAAAGGGAGCACGTCAAAGGTAGACAGAGATCCTAAGAAGAAGGCTCTCTAACCTGTATGTCGGTACCTGCGAGCATGAAGGCAACCCCCCCTCCCGGATGAAGGGGGTCAGTACGAAAAATGTACCGAATATATAAAGTAGAAAGTACGAAATATAAGTGAGAGCAATAATCCAAATAAAATATATAAGTCAAACCTGTATGTAGACATCAAAATATTTCTTTATTCAAAATATTAAAATCATGCATATCGGATGAGAACGATGGCGACCTCCAAACTCGAGCCATACCACTGCATAACACCAGAAGTTTCAAATTCCTGAAATCTCCAACACGAGTACTAACTAGAGCATAGGTGAGCCGAGGCGAAGAGGCCACGCACTCACGCCATAGGATAGGTGAGCTGAGGCAAAGGGGCAGGCACTCACATATCATAATGTGTAAAGGGCATCATGCCCGTTATATAAGTGAGCCTAGGCGAAGGGGCCACCCGCTCATGTGGGCCAGGACAAAGGGGCCAAGCACCCACATATCATGATGCCAATATATCCCAAGCCCCGCACCTTATGTCTCCAAACTAAGCAAAGCCGGCCCATGGGCAAACCGACCTGCCGTATCCAACCTACTTTGGAATATATATACATACATACATATAGTTATACATAATCATGATAATAACCAGCCCGAGAACCGGTGAGCGAAACCAAAATGGCATGAATAGAGTCGTGAGAATCACATGCATAAAAACTAGTTCCAAAAACTTAGTAATATGCCCAATGTTCTTTTTTTGAAATCAAGAAGTTATTCGTTTATGAAACTTGCCAACATTGCTCAAATATATGCATAAATATGATTTCAAAGAACTTACTTAATTTTCCATCATGCACATTACTAAATAGGCTTCAAATATTTTTAAAGTGACTTAGAATTTCTATCACAAGTTGTATGCGTTAGTAATTTTAAAATCATTTGAACCTAAAGTTTTTCCAAACTATTTAACTTTTAGTCAAATAAACACCATTCATGGATTCTAAAGTCACAAAATTGAAGGAATGAACATAGATCCCATTTAGGCTTTTTATCGAACGTTACAGGCATTTACGCCCTCCAAGAAAATACATTCTTTCAACATACTCAACCATTTCACACTTTTTACAACTTGCAAGCTCTACATACCCAATAGTCAAAATATAAATACAATTATTGTAAAAGTACCAAGGAGTGAACATAGGATATATTTGAACCCAAATTGTGAAGGAAAGGGAATTTTTCAAACATAAGACGTTGACCCAACTTAACTAATTCATGCCAAGAGGTAGAAATCTTTACATACCTCGCTTTCTTTCTCCAACTAACTCCAATGCAAGACCAATCCACTTTATGCTTCTGGATGTTCAACGTCTACACAAATTACGATAACGCTAACAATTAACAACCATATCGGGTTTTAAATCATAACTCTATAGTTCCAAATTTTATAAAAATTTTGGCAGTATCTCACCTTAAAATACGCTGCTGCAAGAATTTAACTCAGCTCAAATAATCAGTCAACAACAACACCAACAACCTACAACACCAATAAACCTTCTCCAATACCATCACAACATCAAAACATCACAAAACGCTATTGCGACATAATTGGTAAAACAGGGCAGTATTTATACAAACATATATCTACCATATTCAAGCCTTCCTCTATACTCCAAGCACTATAATACATCACTCCAACGCCCAACGCAAACCCCCAACGCTAAAACATAACGTTATATTTCCCATAGGGCTCCAATTCGAGCTAGCCCTCATGTGTACATTCACATAGTTTTCCCAACACTTCTTTCACCCCACAAAGACTATTTTCATGACAAATAAACATAAACACATGA
>JAOTQJ010000011.1:10946444-10988800 GCA_025642045.1 Solanum sejunctum | reverse complement strand
TCCCAATTCGACCACAACTCGAAATTCATAATTCTGTTAACAACCAATCCTATTTTCGCATTTTACCTTCATTTTAACACATTCCTAACACCTTAATAACCATTAATTAACATAAACAAAGGTAGAAATTAACATACCTTACAAGCCTTTACTACACCCAAAACTTTCGTAACCGGCAAACTATGTGTTTTCTTGACGAACCAATGCCACCACACTACTTAGGCGCTTCAATATACCGAGCTTCAAGCATCAAATAATCGAAAACACAAAAAAATTAAATTTTTTTGGATTCTACTATAGCAACCCGAGAGGGTATTTTTCTTGACAAAATGTTGCTAAATTTTTTTAAGTGTCAAGTGTTGATCTTGTCAAGAGATATACATGTATATATATAGGTACACATGTTCCACTTCTGCCAATCAAAAAATCACACACACCTTGACCCCACATCAAGTTTTATTCTTAAGGACCAAGCTTAGGTAAAATATTGCATTCGATCCCAAACTTTATTAAATCGAACCAATTAAGGACTTTTGGAAGTTAAATTAAGTTACGGGTCCTAACAGTTGAAGTCCAAATTTTCAATAGTTGTGTACGAGACTCTGAATACGGGCCATGGAATGCAATACGGCCCATAAACACGGCCCGTAAAGACCTTTTGTATGGCGTGTTGACCAACTCTCTTATTTTATTTAGAACATGAATTTTAATTATTATAAATAGGTTTTTTAGGTTATTTTTCATAAGTTTTTTGCCTAGTACTCGGAGAACTCAATATTTTGAGAAAGAAAATAGTATGATCATATTGGAAAGTCTTTGAGAACACTTGTGATTTAATTTTATCTTGCAGCTTATGATTCTTATTGAAGTTGGATTGATTGTTCTTAATTCTATTGTATAAGTGTTCAATTATGTATTCTCAATTCATAATTCTTGCATGAACACATAGCATGAGTAGCTAAATCCACAACTAGGTTTGTGGGTACCGTGAAAAATTAACAAGGTAAAACTTGATACTTCTTGATTCTTGGAAGATGTATATGCATGTATTAATTAATTCTCTTTCTTTTGCATGTTTAAAATTGGTGGCCAACATTAGAACCAGCCTAATGTTGCTGACTAGATCAAGGTAGTAATGAATAGGAAAAGAGATTAATTAACAGGATTCGATTGATGCATTCTTGTCTGATCACCCAAAATGGGCTAAGGGGAGGTTGTATTGGGACTCATAGTTAATGGTTTAGTAATGCACACAATGGAGATAGGCCAAGTCACATAGTGAAATTTACCTCTCACGTTTGACCAAAGGACTTGATGAATATAAATTACCATCCTGCATGCTATACACTATAAAAGGATTAGGTTATCTAGTGATACTAAGTTGGAGAATCATGGGGAACATAATACCCTAGTTTCTCTCCATTATTGACTTTTATCTTCTAATAGTTAGTTTAGTTTTATTTCTCATTGATTATTGTAACCCCCCCTCCTCGGGAAACTAAGTTGGTTAATTATTCAGATTACGACACGGTGAATTTTTTTGAGTCTATATATTCCCAGTGGGTTTGACCCTACTCTTGGTTAGGTTATATATCTTGACAACGATAAATTTTTCCTCTAAAAAGGAGGTGTAACTTGGGAGACATCAACTAGTGCTCACTGAGTGGCTAGGAATGATCTTCGCAAGATGATTGGGACATTAAAGTCAACTTTGCAATCTAGGGTCAAAAAGTCTACGAGGAATAAGAATTTCTTAAGTTTATCTAGCACATCATGCAGTATCCCCATAGGTTTATTCACTATGCGATCACTCATCCACAACCACATGCTCGTCGGAGTAGGGGCTCCCAATCCTAGTTTCTTGAAGACTGCAAGGGTCATCCGATTAATGCTTGAACTTGCCTTCCTCCTCCCTCTTTTTGATTCTTTAAGAGAAAGGGGGAGGAAAACTAGGAATGGGCTTCAACTTCTGTGGTGTATCAACAGCTTCACTCACCCCATCTTTGCCACAATCACATCCTATATTTGTATCCTTGGTCGTAACTATCTCAAAAATCATCCTCATCAACTGGCATGGGAGGATAAATGGTGCTCTTGCTACCCCGAGAGCAACCTCCATACACTACCCTTCATTCTTATGATTTTGAACTATGTTGCTAGGCAGTGTACCCCTCTGACACTAATTTAGTTTAGTCAACACTTGGCCAAACTGTTGTTCAAGTTGTTTGATAGCCACAGAATGAGACACAAGTTTCTCATTAATGCTAGAAGTCTCATATTTCTTGCACCTCAAAGTCTCATCCTATATCTCAGATTTCTTCAACAGGTGATCTAATATATCCGCAATCCTTAAACTACTTGCACCTCCGTCGCGGTTATGTAGTGGCACATAGGGACCATTTTTGAATCTATCTTTGTGACTCCAATTTGTATCTCTCTTTGGACCCCTATTCCTATCATATATCCTCGACGATTGTCCTTGAAAACTCCATCTCTTTTGAAGTTTTGACATGGTTTTCTTGACCTTAGCACCAATATTCCTGATTGGACCCTTAGGCGTTGGTTCAAAAACCCCCTATCTGATCAGCAACAAAACATGTGTCTTCATCATAATAAGACTCATCATACATAGGTGCACGTAGAGGTTGATGAGCCACTACATTGACTCACTCTTGGTTCTGCTTCATCATCACCTCCATAGTTATGTAAATTTGGGAAAGCTCTTGCATAATTTCTTCGTTGATATTTTCTTGCTATGAACCAACATTGACAGTGCACAAACTTTTGGTAGATACTCTGTCTCTCTGCCCCATACACTATTTTTCTTGACCACTCTCTCCATCCATTTTGCTATCCTTGAGAATGGATAATCTAAGAACATGCCCCCCATGATAATGCTAGCATAAGCGTGACTGTTCTCATCAAGGGCATGATAAAGACCTCCACCAAGGCATTATCAACAATCTTGTTGTCTGGGACACTCCTTAAGCATTTGGTGAAGCACTCCAAAGAAGAATTGATTGAATCACCAGGAAGTTTCTCAAAATTGTTGTGGTCCTTCAACTTGAGTTTCTTCAATCTAGAGAAGTATCTTTCTAAAAAGACCTTCTACAAATCTGCCCAACTGGTGATTGAACTCTACGGGAGCTCATATAGCCATAATGTTGCATTGTTTGTAAGAGATAATGGAAGACATGAAGTCCCACAATATCCATAGATAGATTTTGTATTCCCATCACACTTTTGTAGATGAATGCAACATTGTGTAGGTGGCTATGAGGATCCTCTAATAGTAAGCCCATAAATAGCCCATGGTTCTGCAGCATCTAAAGCAACCCACTCAAGACTGTGAACTTTCTGTCTATCGGTTATGGTGGCAACACAATAGCTCCAATCACCTCTATAGACATAGGATTTAGCCTGTATTTGTTCCACTGATAAGCATTGGTATTAACATCTTGTGGTTGTTGAGTAATGCCCTCAAAAAGAGGTGGGTTCTCGTGATTAGCATTTTCATTCTCGTTCAAGTTTAGAGCTGCATTGGCCACACTATTGGTGTTCTCTTGGACCATTCTTCTCAATATTCTATGGATCTCTGGGTCAAACAAAGTCAAGGGTTTGCCTCAACTTCGTGTATTGGACATACACTACACCTACACCCTACAAAAACAACTAAAACAAAAACAAAACATAAAATGAGGGAAACAAGGATTAACAACCAAATCAGTATGAATTAACTAAGTGTAGTCATATTCCCTGACAATGGCACCAAATTCTTCATGTCACCTAAGTTACACCTCTTTTTTTTAGGATAAAGCGATTGATGTCAAGAATAGAACTTAATAAAGTTAATGTCGAACCCAAAAGGAATACATACTACTCAAAAGAATTCAATGTGTGAAATTTGAGTAGTTAACTGACTTACTTTCCTCAAAAGAGGGGTTTGCAATAATCAATGGAAAATAAAACTAACACAAGAGAGAAATCAATATGGAGAGAAACTAGGGTATTGTGTTACTCATGATTCCCTAACTCATCAGTATCACTGGATAACCTAATTCTTTTCTAGTCTATAGCATACAGGATGGTAAGTTAAGTTCACCAAGCCCTTTAGTCATAGGTGAGAGGTGAATTTCACTATGTGACTTGACCCATATCCATAGTGTGCATTACTAACCCTTACCTATTAGTCCCAGTACAACCTCCCCTTGGTCCAGTTTGGTTGATTAAACAATAATACATCAATCAAATCCTATTAATTAATCTTTTTTCCTATTCATTACAACCTTGGTCAAGCTAGTAACACAAGGCAGGTTCTAATGTTGGTCACCATCAGAAAACATGCAAAATGAAGAAAGATAATAAATACATGTATGCAAGCTTTCCAAGAATTAGGAATTATCTTATTTTACCTTGTTAGTTCTTCATGGTTCCCACAACCCTAGTTGTAGATTTAGCTACTCATACTTTGTGTAAATACAAGAATCATGAATTGGAAGAACATAATTATACACATACAATTGAATCAAGAACAAGCAAATCCAACTTCAAAGAAAATCGTAAGATTAAAGACGAAATTAAAGTACAAGTATTATCAATGCTCTCCACTGTAATCACATTATTTTCTCTCTATTATTACTAAGTTCTCTCAGAACTATGAGAAAACTTCTGAAAAATAACCTGAAAATCTATTTATAATAAGTAAACTACAAGTCCAAAACATAATACGATAATTAGTTGGCATGCATCACGAGAGGGGTTTACGGGTCGTATTTCATTCCACAGCCTATAACTAAGGTCTCATACAAAGAGGCTAGAAAATTGGACTTCAAGTCTATGACACTCCTCTACGACTCGTATAGTGGTTTATGACCCATAAGGGGGTTTTATCTGATAAATCTTTAGTAAGTTCCAATCCCTGACCCTCATGACATGAACCATGGTCTATGACATGTAAATCATTCCACAACCCATCTGCATGTTCGTAGAACCAACTTTAGAAAATCAGCCCCTCACTGGATTTGTCCGCAAAACCATTCCTCGACCCGTAGAATGGTCTACAACTCGTAAAGGGTCTCGTACTGCATCCAAAATCAGCAACTTCTATATTTCTTCCAAAATGCAAGGCCAACCCTATAATCTTGTAAACATAACACAAAACACATAAAACCAACTAACATCGCATTGAGAACACATAAAATTCCAAGTTTTAAGTATCAACATTATTGTATTTTGACAGCACATCAAGTACTAGGCTCCCCAATATCAACTTTGGCCCTTTCAATGGCTGCATTGGTTGTTTCTCCTTTAAGCTTATCATACTTGGTCAGTTTGACACCCTCAGGTTTTACCCTTTTCATAATATAACTTTTCAAGTAGAACTTTGCATCCTCAAAATGTGACTCAACTTCAGTAAAAGGATTATGGTCAACAACTATCTTCCTTTCAATTCTATCTCGAGGTACTTCAAACATTGATAATTAAAAAATGAGACAATTTTATTCTCATGCACTTGGCCTTCCAAGCAATATATTATATGAAGTCTTTGCATCAATCACATACATTTATGCAGTTGATCGCAAATCATCCAAATGAATTTCTAGCTTAATCGAGCCTATAGACCTTTGCCCCCCTTAATTGAATTTGTGTATCAACAAATGGCTTTCACTAAGCTCTTCAGTTATGATGCCAAGCTCTTTCAACATATGGATGGGTAGAATGTTGACCCCAAACCCTTCGTATATTAAGATACTATTTATCTTTTTCTCTAGCACGTGACCTACCATATACAAAGGATGATTGTGTAGAGTTTCGCCAAATAGAAGATCATCATTTGTAAATGTGATCTTTATATCTCATGCATATACTTTTTGAAGATGGGCTTCCACAGACTTTTTAGAAGATGATGGAGATGCTTTTGATGTAACTTCACCCACTGCTTCAACCTTCCATGAAGTTTCATTTGTTGTTTCTCCCTGGTTAGACTGAAACATGATGCCTCAATATTGTCTTGAGTGGTGTCCACACATAACCAATATTGTCACTCAAGTTACACCCCCTTTTAGATGATAAAGTGGTCGCTGCCAAGAAATAGAACCTAACCAAGGTTAGGGTTGAACCTATTCGGAATATGTAAACTTAAAAGAAATCAATGATCTCAATTTAAGTGGTTAACCAACTAACTTCCCCAAAAGGAGGGGTTTGATGTAATCAATAGAAAATAAAACTAAACTACCTAACACAGGAGAGCAATCAATATAGAGAGAAACTAAGGTATTGTGTTCCCCATGATTCCCTAACTCAGTATCATCAGATAATCTAATTCTTTTCTAGTGTGTAGCATGCAGTACGGTAAGTTAAGTTCATGACGCCTTTTGGACAAAGGTGAGAGGTGAACTTCACTATGTAATTTGGCCCATCTCTATAGTATATGTTACTAACCCTTACCTATTAGTCCAAGTACAACCTCCCCTTGACCCAGTTTGGTGGATTAGACGAGAACTCATCAATCGAATCCTGTTAATTAATCTCTTTTCCAATTCATTACTATCTTGGTCCAGTTAGTAACACTAGGCGGGTTCTCATATTGGCCACCATCAGAAAACATGCAAAACAAAGAGAGATAATCAATACATGCATGCACACTTTCGAAGAATCATGTATTATCTAGTTTAACTTTGTTAGTTCTTCATGGTTCCCACAACCCTAGTTGTGGTTTTAGATACTCATTCTTTGTATAGATGCAAGAATTATGAATTGAGAAAATATAATTGAACAGTTATACAATAGAATTAAGAACAAGCAAATCCAACTTCAATAAGAATCATAAGCTTTAAGATGAAATTGAAATACAAGTGTTCTCAAAGACTCTCCAAAGTAATCTCATAATTTTCTCTCTCTAACTACTAAGTTCTCTGAGTACTACCTACTAGGCAAAAACTTATGGAAAATAACCTAAAAACTCGTTTATAATAAGTAAAATATAAGTCCTAACTAAAATAGGATAATTGGTCGACACACAACCTGAAAGGAATTTTTATAGGTCGTATTACATTCCATGGCCTGTAATCAGGGTTTTGTACAAAGCTTCTAGAAATTTGGACTTCAAATGTATGACACCCCTCTACATTCGTAAAATATTTTATGACCCGTAAGGGGATTTTATTTAATGAATCTTTAGAAAGTCCCAATCTCTGATCCTCAGGGCACGAACCGTCTTCTATCATAGAATCAATTTAAGACTCATCTGCATATCATAGAATCAACCTCAAAAGATAGCCCCTCACTGGAATTATTCACGAAACCACTTTAAGATCCGTAGAATGATCTAAGGCATGTAAAGGGTCTCATATAGCAACAAATTCAGCAATTTATGCAGTTCTTCCCAAAATCAAGGCCAAACCTGTAATCCTGCAAATTTAACACAAAAAACATATAGAACCAACTAAAATCGCATTGAGAACATAGAAAATTCCAAGTTTTAAGAATAAAAAGTGTTGTATTTTGACAGCATATTGACACCCTCAACTTAGAATTGTTGCTTGTCCTCAAGTGACGAACTCAATCTATATAGATAATACAATAACACACAGACCTCAACCTCATGGCATACATCACATAAATCTCAAACTCAGATACCCATACCAACTTTTTGAAATAGCATCAGATAGTCATCTAGCAAACCAATACAGCACAGTCCATGTGACAACAAAACTATGACAAGTGACGTACTATCAAGAATCCACAATCACTGAATAAGTTTAGTGCCAACAGTGCAATGCAAGTGCCCTCACAGAAAGAAGTCTCATATCTGACACTCAATGATGTTTTCATATATGACCTTGGGACTATGCAAAATCACTCACTCTCCCAACAGATATTCATTTATCATTCCTAATACTATAGGCTTGCCCCTACAGTCATGACTAAGACTTTCACCTAATTGGACTAGGATCACTTTAGGACTTTCTAGGCTTATAACGTAGGCTCAGAGGGCTTTGGTATAGTATTTTAGGAACATGGTGACTAAAGGGCCTCCTTGACACTGCATTTATTCTACACTTTTGCCCTACCAACTCTATTATTTTCACCTCACTCTCCCTTTCTCTTATTTCAAGCTTTTTTGGGTGCTTTTTGTTCATTTTTCAGCTTTTTGCCTTGCTTTTACACTTCATTTTTCTGTTTAGCTCACAACTCATGCATCACTTATTGTTCGTGCATCCAGTACATGATTTTTCACTTTTCCTCTGTATCACTAACTCCCCTCCTTATTTTTGTATTTTACCCTTACACCAACCACCCTCAACTTAGGCTTTGGCTTGTGTTGAGGTGCACAATATCCATCCTCCTAACCAAGGCCAATTTTGGTAGCCACCCTCAAATTAGGCTTTTTGCCTCTATCAAAGTGCACAATGTTCAAGGAAGGACTAGGGCCGATTTCAGGATTTTACAACTAACAAATCTAGGTTAATCAGGTATTTTCAAAGAATAGGTACATATTAAGCCTCAAACATTAGGAACAAGGGATATATTGAAAATTTTGGTTGGTTATTTAGCCTAAGATCCTTTCCTAATCCAATTAATCTACAATCTAACTTAGAGTAACAAGGCAAGTTCTAAATTAGCACAAAACACATGAATTTAGCGATTTAAACTCACACTCACATGGCACTGTATATATTATCAACAAAAGACTCTCAGATCATGCTTTTTTATCTTAATTTATCCTCACTTATCAGAACAAGCATTGTCACATACCTAAACATGCATAGTTGCTATCTAGACTACAAATCAAAATTTTTGGTGGGTATCATTTTTCAAAACAAATCACAAAAAACATATTATATGCCATAATTATTAGTACTATATGCTACACATATCATCTAAACATCCTAAACATATAGTTCAATAGAAAGTAAATATCCACGGGAAAAAAGAACACAGGAAAAAAAACTTCGGGATCAAAATTTGAGGTAATTATGGACCCAAGCTACTCAGACTTCACTGAGGCCCATAACTACCCACACCCTATCGAAAAGATGTGCATTTTCCCCAATGCATATAATCAAAGCAAAATAAAGTATAAAAGGGGTCAAAAATCATACCTAGGTACCTAAGCGCCAATATCCACCTTGGGTTACCTCCCAAGCAACACCTGATGTATTGTCGCAGTATGACTAGGTAGCTTGAGTACTGAGACTTCCTCAAGATTTTGTGTTCCCTTGTGAATATTTGTAGCATGTTCGGGGGTGCTCCTCTCACCACAATTTGTCTTCATCTTGTACCTATCAATATCTTTTAGATCTTGAGTTATGGTGTCGGCCATCATGTCTCTATAAATATGATTTAATTGGGCTGACATATGTCCAAATTAATGATTGAGATAGAGTGTTGTTCAACTTTTCTATTTATACTGGCAATGTCAGACTTAATCTCCCTCAAGGTCTCATCTTGTGCGTCGACCCTTTTTAACAACTAGTCAAGTATCTCTTCAACTCTGGGATTCCTAATCCCTATATTACGATTATTGGAGTCACGTAATGGCTACTCCTACTTCTATTCTTACAGTCCTCATGCTTGGTGTGGTGGATTTCTTAAATGTTTCTCTCCTTAGCTAATTCTTGCGTCTGCTTCATTAGCATCTCTAGATTGGCATTGTTTTAAGCAAGCATCCTAATGAACTCTATATTTAATTTTGCTTGTGCAGGGCTTATGCCAGTAATACCCATGTGACTGGTTGGATATTTATTCATAGGCCTCCACAGTGGTTCAATTTATCCACTACGTCTAGCTACTCAACAATTTCTGTGGATGGTTGTTCTACAAACAAACCTCCCAAGAGGGTTTCAGCATATGGTTTTACTCTTTCCATCCAAAGCTCAATAGAAACTCTCCACCAGGATATTATCCACAACCTTATGGCACGAAGCACTCCTCAAGTACCTATTGAACTTCTTCCATGTGGTCGAATCGAGTCACTAGGAAGTTGGTCAAAGTTTTTAATCTGGTCCTCCAACTTGAGCTTCTTCAGTTTAGGGAAGTACCTTGCCATGAAGGCCCTCTTCAATTCTACCCAACTAGTGATCAAACTCAGTGGAGCTCAAATAGCCATAATGTTGCATTGCCTATAAAAGACAATGGGAAGACATAAAGTCCCACAACATCCATAGACAGATCCTTTGTTCCCATCACACTCTTACAGATGAATGAGATATTATGTAGATGGCTATGAGGATCCTCTGATGGCAAGCTTGAACATAGCCCATGGTTCTGCAGCATTTGAAGCAACCCACTCGAGACTGTGAACTTTGTGTCTGCCGGTAGTGGTGGAAACACAACAGCTCCAGTCACCTCCATAGCCATAGCATTTAGCCTGTCTTGATTCCACTGATAAGCATTCGCATTAAAGTCTTGAGGCTGTGGAGCAATATCCTCAAGAGGATGTGGGTTCTCATTATCAGCATCCTCATTGTTTTTCTTGTTCATAGCTGCATTGGTCGCGTTGTTTGCATTATTTTGGGACATTCTTCTCAAAGTTCTCTAGATCTCTGGCTTAAATGGAGTTAAGGGACTGCCTTGACTTCGGGTGTTGGGCATACACTACACTTAAACCATGAAAAAGAACAAAAATATCAAATAAAAGTAAAATATGAGAATTAAGGATTAACACACAAATTACTATGAATTAAGTAAGTCTAGTCGTATTCCCTAACAATGGTGCCAAAATATTAATGTTGCCCAAGTTACACCTCCTTTTAGATGACAAAGCAGCTGCTATCAAGAAATAGAACCTAACTAAGGTTAGGGTCGAACCCACAGGAATATGCAGACGCAAGAAAATTCAATGATCGCAATTTGAGTGGTTAACCAACTTACTTTCCCAAAAGGGGGGTTTGCAATAATCAATGCAAAATAAAACTAAACTAACTAACATAGGAGATAAATCAATATGGAAACAAACTAGGGTACTGTGTTCCCCATGATTCCCTAACTCAGTATCACTAGATAATCTAATTCTTTTCTAATGTGTAATATGCAGGACGGTAAGTTAAGTTCACCAAGCCTATTAGTCAAAGGTGAGAGGTGAATTTAACTATGCGACTTGGTCCATCTCCATAGTATTAACCCTTACCTATTAGTCCCAATATAACCTCCCCTTGGCCCAGTATGGTTGATTAGACTAGAACACATCAATTGAATCCTGTTAACTAATCGTTTTTTCCTATTCATGACTATCTTGGTCCAGTCAGTAACACTAGGCGAGTTCTAATATTTGTTTACCATCAGAAAACATGCAAAATGAAAAGAGTTAATTAATACATACATGCACACTTTCCAAGAATTATGAATAATCTGATTATACTTTGCTAGTTCTTCATGTTTCCTATAACCCTAGTTGTGGATTTAGCTACTCATGCTTTGTGTAGATGCAAGAATTATGAATTGAGAAAATATAATTGAGCACTTATACAATAGAATTAAGAACAAGCAAATCCAAATTCAATAAGAAATAGAAGCTTTAAGATGAAATTCATATACAAGTGTTCTCGAAGACTCTCTAAAGTAATCTCACAATTTTCTCTCTCTAATTACTGAGTTCTCTAAGTACTAGGCAAAAACTTAGAAAAATAATCTATAAAACCTATTCATAATAAGTAAAATACAAGTCCTAAGTAAAATAAGATAATTAGTTGGCATGCCATACGAAAAGGGTTTACAGGTCATATTGCATTCCACGGCTCGTAATCAGGGTTTCATATAAAGTTGCTAAAGATTTGGACTTCAAGTCTACGACACCTCTCTATAACTCGTAAAATAGTTTAAGACCCATTAGGTGGTTTAATCTGATGAATCTTCAGAAAGTTCCAATCTTTGATCTTTCGGGCACGAACTATCATATACGACTCTTAAATCAATCCACGACTCGTCTACATGTTCATTGAATCAACTTCAGAAAAATAGCTCCTCATTGGAATTATCATGAAATCACTTTACGACCTATAGAATGATCTACGGCCCGTAAAGGGTATAGTAGCAAAATTCAACAACTTTTGCACTTCTTCCCAAAATCAAGGTCAAACATGTAATCTTGTAAATATAACACAAAAACACATAAAACCAACTAACATCGCATTGAGAACACACAAAATTTCAAGTTTTAAGCATCAAAAGTATTGTATTTTGACAGTATATCAACCATCTTGATAAGAATTCTCCCAAAGTCACAGGACGTCGTGGTTTTGGGTGGTGGTGCATTTCCACCTTTGGCCCCTTTAGATGTCTAACCTACTTTTGCTTCTTTGATCTCTTCACTAACCTTTGTCTGATTGATGATTCTTTTCCTGGACTTGTCCTGTTGCGTCTCCACCTAGTTACGAGAATCCAACCTTCATCATTACCTATATCGATTTAGGATTTTTCTTGCTCTAATGGCCCTTCTTCTTCTCCAGGAGTACATATTTTGATTAGGTCAAGCGAGTTAAACATGATAAAGATTTGATTAGAGCTTGTCTTTCCATCATCAAGGACAATCCTCTTTTCATTAGCCAATTGCATAACCTTGCACTTTTCAAGAGGGTGACCTACAAGTTTATGATACTTGCAATAATTTGGGTCATCAGTCTTCCCAGCTTCATCGAGTTGTTTCATCTCTGGCAACTTAATGAGCTTTAGCTCAACCAATTCCTCAAAAATTTCATGAACATCAGACTCCAGAAAAGGGTATTTCTTTTCTTGCATCTCTCTCATGGTTAGCTTTCGGTTTGAACACTCTTGAAAAGTCATCTTTACACTTTATTTCCTAGTTACTTTTGTAGTAAATTTCACAAGAGACATACTGACATTCATGGATTCTTTGTTTTCATTCCCGGGCACAAATTTGCTCCATTTATTGGGTTCTTGTTTGTCTTTCCCTTTGTGAGGATTGTGAACAAGCATCCCATCTTTTCCGGCAGAAGACATGCTTAACTCCATATCATGAGCATGAGTAGCTAGGACTACAAAACACATAGGTTTTGTTCCTTGTAAGATGCACAGAAGCCCCTAGTGCATCCCTGTATACACATTTCTATAGCAGAAGTTTCACTAAGCTTGTCTTTGCAATTAAGGCTGGCGTTCCTCTATCAATTTATGAAGTCGATGACTGGTTCATCCTTTCTTTGGCGAGTATTTGTAAGTTCTATCATGCTCACTATGTGCCTTGTGCTATAGAAGCAATTGAGAAACTCATGCTTCAGTTCCTCTCAACTGTCAATGAAATGAGGCTCAATATCTATGTACCAATCAAAGGCATTTCCTGTCAAGGAGCGGACCAATTGTTTGACGAGATAGTCTCCACAGGTCCCAGCATTATTACATCTTTCCACAAGGTGTGCAACATGTTGCTTTGGATTTCCTTTTCCTTTGAACTGTTGTAATTTAGAGGGTTGATAACCAGCAGATATTTTGAGGCTATCAATCCTTGCAGTGTAAGGCTTAGCATACATATGGGAAGACCTCATGGAGACTTAATACTTGTCTTTTAATGGTCCTTAAATGAACTCCTTTAATTGATCCAGTGGGATCGTCCCTTTGGCAGAAACTGGATGCTACTTGATAGTCGGTGCTTGCTTCATAGGGTTTTCAGTCTCTTGGATTTCAATACCCTTCCTAGGTGCATGGCTACATTTCCCATCTAGTAAGCCATCCACTATATTCATCAACCTATCGATGCGAAACTCATGGTATTGCACATGCTTGGTCAATCCTTCAATCATATTTGCCAGATTTGAGAGTTGTTCCTCCATGATGAAGCATTAGTTGTCATCGTTTGCATGATTTTTGGAGGCATTGAAGAGTGGCATGGATTATTATGAAAGTTGATCTTCATAGGACTCACATTACGCGATGCATATGGAGAAGATTTATTGGATGAGTCATAGTTTTTCTTTGCGGTAGAGTTCTTGGTACCAGAGACCTCAAGTAGAGCCAAAATCTGCTTGATCTTCTCAGCAACACTACTTCCTGCTTCTGAAGCTTTTGTAGAGGACCTTACTCCTTTTGGGGTTAAAGATCCAAAATCAAGAGTTGATGTGGACAATAAAATTCGCATTGAAAAAATAATGATCAAGAACGAAAATATTACAACATTAGTAGTATTTGATTTCAATATGTGAGTCTTACAATCCCTATGATCCTCTGATTCACCTTTTCAAGTGTAAATTCAAGGGTTCTTATGCTTGATCTTTAATCTGAAACTTGTTCTTGGACTTTGAATGTATTCTTGATCTTGATCTTGAAATTTGGATTTGTTCTTGATCTTCAAGCTTGTTCTTGAGTTCAAGAGCTTTTAAGCTTGTTCTTGAACGTGGATCCTTGAATGTTTGAATTCTTGAATTATAGAGAAATTTGTGGCATTTGATCCACGAGCTTTCTCTAGCTTTTTGTTAGAATTCTTGATGTGAATTCTAAATTATGAGGACCCTATATATAGTTGTGAAATAGAGGAGTCATGATGGAATCAAGCTTTCTCCCGACCAATCAGATTTAAGTGACATGACATAATGAGTTTTAATAAAATTGGCTTGTCATTTTGACACATGACATGATCCTATTGACTTTTTTATTTGACTTGGCGTGCCACATCATTTGACATGTGGGGCTAAGATGGACCTCTTGGATGAAGGGATATTGGGCCTAATAAAGTGGGTAATCTTTTGTAGCCCAAATAAATGAATTTGGATTTTTAATTAAATTCATATCTTATTGGACTTAATTAATTAACCCATCATATTAATCCATAATATTCATTTAGACTAATATATTTTGTGAACTTAATATAGTTTGAATCATATTATAAAGTTTATATTTTAATAAATTTTATATGATTAGAGTCATATTGCTAGAATAATTAGTTAGTCTTTGAAATTGGCAATCAATTGAAAGTCTCAAAAGTTTGGGAATTGAAACATTTTGATGAATACCGACTCAAAGATTTTGGGCGCTAAAAGTTTGCCGAAATTTTAGGAAATTAATGGGTTAAATTTTTCAGTGCTTTCATCCATTAAATAAGCAATATCGTTGGCCAAGCCTCCATTGTTATCAGCTATCATATCAGTGAGCTTCACGCCAAAATTCTCAAGGCCCTGATATATACCATGACGGATTGTTTTGTGAGTCAGTAAAGGTAAATCAACCCATTTAATAATCTAACCACACTTATAGTCTTGCAATTTTCCCTAACGACAAAACTAGACCATTTGCATAGTTCACAACCAAATTTGGGGATTTTTCCTATTAATTATAGTTGAAAAATATATTGAAGTTTTTGTTGATGTTAATTTGATATAGAAAAGGTGTCTCAAAGCTTATAATAACATATTCAGTTTATTTAAATTCTTAGAAATTTTGGTATAAAACAAAAGATAGAACATCATGTAATTTTTTTGAAACATTAGCAAAAAGACACAGAATGGTACTAACGCGCCACAAGCACTACACTTAAAACTCCAACCGATAAGAGCCTTCCGTGAATGTTGGTACAGTTAATTTGTTTTCCCTGCACAGGTATGCCACTGGCTCCACGTACACACACATCTAATGTTTGCACCAACCTTGATATGTACCTTATATATCCTTTACAGATGTATATATTTTTCCAATAATCAAAATTCATATAACTTTGCACCCATAATATTATTCAATGCAGGCATCATTTGCATTTTAGTTTCCTCAGCCTAATAGTTAATTATTCATCGACGTTGAAAAATCAAATTGGAGAATCAAAGAGCTAATCAATACCTCCTCCAACAGAACCTGACAAAATTCTATGTCAATATCCTTAAATTATATTTTAGCTATATAAAAATGAGCCAAGAAGATGAGCCCATAAAATCAAAGATCTTGGAAAGTGTCGCTTATCATCGCAGGTTTGAAGCCCATTTGAAGTCGTTATACGTTAATTGAGGGCTCTAGATAGTTTATTAGTCGACCATGAGTTTTCATTAGTCCATTCAACAATTGATTGTTTGCCACCATTTATGGAATTCCAGTTGCTCCTTTAACCCCCAAAACCAGATTCTGACAAGTATTGCATTGTTCAACTTTTATGAATGTCTCCAAACGGACTACACAAGTTCTATCCTTTTTCTTCATCAGCTTTGTTATCCATGCATTTAAACAGAATACGCGCGACTGAATTTTCAGAAATAAAGCTTCAGCCCATATTACTTTGGACACAAAATTTGATCAAGCCAGCAAGGGATTTTGGCGCATTCCTTGAGAATCAAGCTTAGGCACATATCCTAAAATGATTCTCCCTTTGCCTGATTAGCTAGTGTTTCCGTTTCTTACATCCATCTGATTTTTTTGATTTCATCCTCAAGACTGTTTTTGGTTTTCTTTTAACCAAGAGATGGAAATTGTATTAATTTAAGATTTAATAGCAAACTCATGTTCATTTGCCCTCCGATAAAGTAAAGCCGATGCCTCCACCCTGCAATTTTATTTTTGTGCAGAATAAATCAAGAAATATAACCAACTTATATCACTAAAACCATAGTGATATGACAGCAACTCAACATTAAAGAGATCATACCAGCCAGGATGAACAACAAATCGTCCAGTGGAAAGTGCCCAATTAACCTGTTAAGAAAAGCTAGTAGTTAAAAATCCAAGGGATACACAGTTTTCCAGATGATGGATCAGCAATGTTAATCAACATAATTACAGGCTGGGTGATAAAGAATGTCTAAGGGTGTGTTTGGTTTTACTATGCAATAGCTCACAAACCACACATGTGGAGGCACTATAGATGGGGATGGTATGGAATATGGATGGGGAGGGATGAAATGTCACATGGAACTTCTTTCCCTGCTGGAAATGTTTTTCTAAAATTGACCAACCAAGTATGAAAAAACTAAAAAAAAGTTTACCTCCATACAAAAAACACCCTAAGAGATTATATTACTCAATATTGCAGTGCAATGTATGGTAGACTTCTCCACTACTAACACCCTTCATTACCTAAAACATTTCATTCTCATTTCTCCAAACCGACCACTAGTTTCTTTTCACTTACTTTTTCTTTTCCCCAAATTTTTGTGCAAATGGGTATGTCCCCAAATTTTTGTGGAAATGTGTATGAAATTTGAGCAATGTAGAGTGACAGTCTTGGGTGAAGTAACACACCTTATCCGTCCCAAGAGAATTGGCAACCACGTGGGTTACCTTCTCATCAATTTGACTAGTACAGACAGCACCAAACTGTTCAGCTGTCTGCCACAAAGGATGCAAATGAGGATTGGCTTCACCAACAGGAAATACTCTGCTGAAGACAATACGGCAACCTGCCAGAATCTTTTGCTGTTCCGTGGCTAAGATGTTCCTAACATCAGCTTCATCGATGGATCGATGTGCGAAAAAATTCTGATGTATTCTTTGAATAACCTAATTGTATGAAATGATACAGAATATTAGTACAAAACTATTAATCTCCTAGAATTTATACAAGATCAAACATTAGCTCACCCCCAAACAAGAGGCCAATGTCCCATCTTCTGGTCTTTCATCGTGATCAATCTCAAGAAGAGAAGGACCAGGAAGACCAAATTGTCGTCTACTGCAAGGAAAGTAAATATACCTAAAGATGCAAAATGGTTAATCATAGACATTTGAACAGCACAATATTATTCCACCAATATGCATGAAAAATTGCTCATGTCAAACATACAATTAATTACCTCTCCACAACAATCAAATTTAGCTTGTTATGTGGCCAGACTCTCACAGAATCATCTATAATCACAACAGCTGACTCCATGCCCAAAACCCCCTCCAAGTCCTTACTCTTAGGAACCCTTTCATCCCCATCAAATGGATCTCCATCGTCACCTCTGGAGATCACTCGTCCAGCAAACAGATCCCCTTTTGGATCTAGCAATTTTGCCATCTCCGTGGCATATAGCTTGTTCCCCATGGTATAGAGATGCAGCTCAAAAAGATTGCTAGCCTAAAGCAGCACAATATTACCCAAAAGAAAAAGGAAGAAAAATAGAAGACTCAATATTCGACTTCAGATGTATAAACACGCAAACAAGCATATTAGAAAAAAAAGTACCTTTTCCAAGAAATTCCAGATACCAGGCCGTAACTTGGTCCACATTCCCATGTGTGGAAACCGGAAAAGATGCCTATACGGCTTTTCACGGTCTTGTTCCTCTTTCTTTCTCAGTATCTCTTCATGAACTGGGTCGATTTCAACAAACTGAAAAAGAAGAGCAAGTTCATAAAAATCATCATTGCTGACAGAGAAACTAAGCTTAGATTCGACAAGTTAAAAAAGATTCACGCCTTTGCAGAATTGAGAAGAGTGTGGTCCAAGTCCAAGACAAGACACAGCTTCCGAACAGAAAACATTTTTTCCTGTTCCTCAAGCCTCCTAGCCCTTTCTCTCTGGATATCAGCTCTCTGTTGGTCGCTGTACCCCTCAAATAGATGCTCAACATCTCCCCATGAGATCTGAGGTTGCAATGAACCAGGAGAACCTTTTTCAGAAGGTAAGCCAGCATCATTCAGCCGTTCACTTGACTCAGAAACTGCTCCCTTCCCTTCCAATCTACTCTGATGAACTTGTATGCATTGTATCTGAGTTCGAGAAGCAGCAGATGTTTGCATTGATGGTGAAACAGAGATCATATCAGCAATATTTTTCAAATTTTTGGTGAATTGGCGAGCAATGTCTGGTGGTGTAGTCGAAAGTGTCACAGCTGGCTTCCTATCCAACTGGTCGTCTTGACTTTGTAAACAAAGATTACTAATCATTGCATGTGTGCCAGCTACACCACTTTTACATTGATCTGATCCAACATTACCACCCTTTAGAACTGCAGTATTATGAAGAACACGCCGAGGATCACGAGGTTTCATGCGGACCATTGCCACTTCATCCTGTAAATCTCGACAATGTCAGATATTTTAGAGGATAACCCAAGTCACATAAAGTATCAAATAGAGTGTTTAGGAGAACATTTTAATACAAAAAATAATAATGGAAAATGGAGATTAAATAAATCCCAATAGAACACATAAGGAACCACTCTGCACCTTATTCGACCCCAAACACAAGAAAAGGATAAATCCTTTAAAATGTCAGGAAGAAATAAAAGAGGAACTGCACAGTAGAAGCAGGTGAACCGTGCAAAAGAAGCAGTAAAGAACACATTGCAAATGAACTCATTCTTCAGAGATTGTAAATGGAACTTGCCACTGCTGCTGTGTGTGTAGGAGTCTGAAGTATTCCTACTGATCTCTGCCCAATAGCAGAAGTTGTGGGAGCAACTACATCCGTTGATGAAACTGCTCCAAGAATAGAGCTAGAACTTGAAGCCTGTGCAGTAGTTCCAGAAGCATTAGCAGATTTCTGCTGTTCCATCTTGATTATATTCATCCACATTGACGGATTTATAGCTATATCTTTTAATAAAGATTGCAAAGTTGCTGATGCGCTAATGCCAGTCAATTGGAATTTCTCATCAGCATTAACTATGACACTAGGTATAGTAGCGACACTAGCTGTTACTTGCTCTAATTTCCTTATGCCATTATCGCTGCTATCCGAAGCATAGTTACGACTTGTAATTGGCAACCCAGCAGTCCCTCTATCCTCCAACCAACCACCATTTCCAGTCGAAGGACGCACATCACTCACAATGATTGAATCAGTCTGCTCACTTCTTTGTCTTTTCAGCACTGGAGCATCAAAGACTGGGAGCTCTACTGTCTTCTGCTTTTTTGAACCAATCATCTCTAAAGAAGCCTCTAATTTGAAATTAATGTCTGGGATGGGCAAGAAATTTTTATTCATGTTCTGAGCAGCTGCATCGCTGGTTGCCAATCTGAGTCTGGGATCTCTACTTTTTGCTGTAGAAGATCGCGAAGAAGGATTTGACAGAAAACTCAGAGGATCTGCAGTCCGAGCAGTTCCAAGTCTTTGTCCAGCAAGACTATTGGCCTGCGGAACAGAAGACACCATTGGTTGCCCCAAGTTAAATTCATTCAGGAGGCTGGCACTACGAACAACATTAGAACTGGAGACCTCCCCACCAATGTCCCCTCCGCCACTATCACCCTCTTCAGACGGAGTTGGACTTGGAAGCTTTTCACTAACAAAAAGGGAACTTCGACCAAATTTCTGTTGATAAGAGGAAACAGCTTTAAGGGCATCAGTTTCATAAGGATGCAATAAAGAATTCCCTTTCTCAAGAGAACCCGCAAAAATGGGCAACTCAGGTTTCACCATTCCATGAGCTTGTGTAGATGCTTTTGCAACAGGGAACTGTGGTACAATTTCTCGTGTAGGTGACGGAAGAGTATCTTCATCATGGTCCTTATGGAGGTCTAGCAAAGGAATAGATAGCCCCCGAGCTTTAGAATCGGCTAATCCTGGTTTAAAAGATTCAAATGAAACACTCTGTTCGTTCAGGCCTGAAGATTTGGTAGATGCAGCACCTGAATCATACTTGTTTACAGAAATAAAATCCTGATTTGCATTTTCAGGAGATTTATGAGAAACGTTCATATCTAACAGTTCAGCAACTTTGATCCCACTGTCCTTGTCACTGTCTTCAGTATTTGATGAAACAGCTGACTGGTTAATAGAGAGAATCACGGCATCAACCTGTGACATAAAGTAGCAGCATAAGCAACCAGAACTGCAAGCTTTCTCAGTACATATATTTTTATGAAAAAGCACCTCTTTTAACTGCTCAGAAGACAAAAGAGCAGGTAATTGGCTCTTTGCATGAATAAGCAACCTGCAGGCAAGTTAGAATGACTGAGAAGTCTCCAAATGCACTAGGATTATATAAACAGTATAAGATATACTGAAGGCAAAAGTAAAAGGAACAACAAAAACCTAGATAGAATATCTCTGTTTTCTTGCTTCTGATCCTGGTTCATAGAGCAGAAAACCTGCAAAGAAAAGAGATTTCAGCATTCACAAAACCACACCATTTCATCAATGGGGTGAGCCTGAAAGATAAAGTTATATAACCTCTTTGACCGACTAACTAGAGAACAACTTACAGAATTTATGGTTTGGACTGCACTTATAAAGAGTTTAATCAGAATGTGTTTCCCTGGCACAAAATCTGGAGAAAGAGCTAGTTCCCCCAAGCTGTCCAAAGAACTTTGCAATTTGGAACAAACGACAGGAAAGGATCTATGCAAACAGACAAATCATAATTATTCGTGAACCCATTTAAGTGCACTCTTGGCTAGGTAGTTATTTACTAGTAGCATGAATACTTACTTCTGGGCTTCGCCTAGAGTAACACTCTGAAGCTGTTCCCTAATGATTGAAGTTTTAAGATTATCATTATTGGTACCAACATTTAGAACTAGGTCCGCATCCAAGTCGATCTCGCCTTCCTCCAACTCTCCCTCCTCCTTAGCATCGTCATCCACATCAATGATGACGTTGTCCATCTCAGAAGATTCCACAGCAACAGACTGCTTGGAATTGTCAGTAGTCATGACGAAAAGTTCGTCTAAAGGCTTATTCTGCACAGCCTGAGCCCAAGCCAGGTTATACAAACCCCTAGCATAATCTCTCGAAATTGGATACTTATATACATCTGTCATGGTCCAAACCCTAGTCGGATTTTGATTTTGATTTTGATTATTTGGTAAGTTGGAAGTGACAATTTTAGTAGGTGGGTCTTGCCTATTGAAGGCATCCTCACTGATTTCTTCAACTGAAGCCGAATCTGAGATCTCACCCTCCTCTACATCTTGAACTGGGTTACATTCTTCCATCATCTGAGTTAGGGTTTTATCTTTCGTTTTACTCAAATCAGCAACTACAACTAGTATATACTCTTCCAGAATTATTTAGAATAATAAAAGCAGAAACAATTTGAATTTGCAACGACAAGATTCAAAAATTCGTCGAAAATGGCAAATTATGATTTTCCAACACAAAATTTAATTGTTATATGAATCGGAAAATTCGGATAAAAACGACAATGGATTCGGATCTGAAGAATTGGAAAAGCGTAGCCTTTATTATTTATAGTATTATTATGAGTATGAGGAAATCGAACTTAAAAGTATAAAAAAGGAAGGAGGAAGAGCAGGAAAGTTTTCTGGGAACCTAGGGGAGAGAATTTAAGGTGGGGCAAGAATCTAGGATGGCTTGGCCACGATTAATCTCAGCCCTACATCTCAAGTGGATTTGGTACAAGTAACTCCCTTCGGCACACACCAACGTCAGCGCAACCAGGCCCCTAATCTTCTTTTTCCTTTCATTTTTCCTCGAGGGGTGATTTAAGCTCTATTTAGAAATCTACTTAATAATTAAAATTAGTGTAATTTACATTTTATTTTATATTAGAATAGAAATAAACTTATTATTATTCTAGTAATTAAATGATTTAATAATTATTGTGTCATATTTAATTGTTACAATATAATTATAAAAGTGTTGTTTAGTTGCATAAATGTAATTACAAGGTTATATTAAATGTTAAAAATAAAAGTGAATTATTTAAAATAAAAAAATTATATTAGAAAAATAAGGATATTTACAAATAATATTAAATTAAATATTTAAAAGATATATTCACCCATCGTATTGGGGTTAGGCTGCGTACATCCGACTTCTCCTCACCCCGCAATGAGCGGGAGCCTTTTGAGGCACTGGGGTATGTTGTTGTTGTTGTTGTTGTTATATATTCACCCATCGTATTGGGCAGCATGGACCTGGCCTATAGAGTCTTGTGTCATAAAAAGATATCTCTTAAACTTAAAGGTAAGTTTTACAGAACGGTTGTTAGATCGTCTTTGTTGTATAGAGCGGAGTGCTGGCCAATCCAAAATGCACATGTTGAGAAGATGTAGGTCGCGAAGATGACGATGTTGAGATGGATGTGTGGACATACCAAGAGTGATAAGATTAGGAATGAGACCATTCTCGAGAAGTTAGAGGTGGCCCCTGTGGCAGACAAGATGAGGGAAGCGAGACGTAGATAGCTTGGACATATGTGGAGAATGAATACCGATGCTCCGGTTAGGAGGTGCCAAAGGTTGGATTTAGGGATTACTCGAAGGGGTAGAGGTAGACCAAAGAAGTATTGGGGGGAGGTGATCGAATAGGATATGGAAAAATTTCATCTCACCGAGGATATGATCTTAAATCAAAAGGAATGGAGGTTGCATATTAGTATAACAGGCTAATAGGCTAGTAGGGGTAGGTTAATGTCTAGCATGGTGTTTCAGTAGGATAGTAGGACTAGTCATGTCTTTTTATCTTGTGTTATTTTTTTTCGACTTATATTTGTTACTTCTATTGTATTTTTATATTATCATTTGCTTTTCATTTTAGTTAATTTTTTCTCCTTTTCCTTTTCTCTTTGTTTCATATTTAGTTTCTTCTACTTTGGGGGATCTGATATTTTTCTGACGAGGGTCTTTCGAAAATAACTTCTTTATTTCTATAAGGTTGTGGTAAGGTGTGCGTACACTTTAGCCTTCTCAAACCCCACTTGTGGGATTCCACTGGTATGTGATTATTGTTGTATTGTCTTTTGAAAATATATTCATTAGTAAACATATGTTCTTAACTAATATTATTAAAAAAATAATTTATATTTTTCAAATTAGTGTATTTTAATTAATTTAATCATAAAAACTAAAAGACAAATTTTATATGAACATATGAAATGTAATATGACAAAAATTTTAGATGTTATATTTATAATGTTATAGCAAAATTATTAAAAATATTTGACAAAAAGACAATCTATCAAATCTAACTAAAACATAAATGGCTTGTAAACTCATAGCTCTCTGATGTTCTTCTCATTGAAAGTACACTCCTCCCCCCCCCCCCCCCCAATTGACTTGGTAAACATGTAAAAGATCAAATCATACACTACTAGTGTAAATGAAACTAAAAATATAACATAAGTTCTAAATTCAAAATAATAACTTTAATGTAATACTCTTATATCAAATTTCAACATAACATATATCAATATGATGTAAAGAAAAATGTAAGTTTATAACTTTATTCAATAATGAATACAACTTTAATTTAATATTAGAATAGTGATGAAATCATATTAATGAAAAAACAATAAATACAAAATAAATAAATAAATAAATAAATGAAAAATTGCATGAAACTACATGAAATAAAGGTTAAGAATGAGAAGAAACAACAACAATAAGAACAACATACCCAGCCCACAAGTAAAATCTCAGGAGGGTAGAATGTATACAGACCTTACTACTACCTCATGAAAAATAAATATATTTTTTAAAATATTAAAATAATAAAAATAAAAAGAATTTAGAATAATAAAAACTAACAAAATAAATTAAAATAAACCAAAAAGAAATAAACAAAAGATATTAAAAAGTAATGTAAGGACCCAGACTTTGTAAGGTTTTAACGACGCTTAAAAAGGAGATTCCGAGAGTTTTTGGCTAGGGTGCCCCTCCAGGGACACCTTCACGGCTCGTGAACCCCTTCACTATCCATGAAGGTGGTTGTGAAGATGGCCTTGGGAAATTTTCCAAGCTTCTTTGGATAGTTTTCAAGTTTTTCTAAAATGTGCCATTATGGGCAAACACCATGGCTCATGGACCTCACCACGGACTGTGGTGTGATCCGCGAAGGGGCCACAAGCCTTGGCAGCACCGTATTGTCACCTGGACCACTTTCATGAGGGAACTTCATGGACCCTAAAGAGGCTCACAGGCCGTGAACCCTTCTCTGAAGGTGTCCAGTTCAGTTTTAGAGATCCGTTTAAGTGGGGTCCTTTTAGTATTTTTCCTAAACTCTAAGATCTTTTGGGATGTAAATTGACTATATTATCCTCCTAAATTAGCCCCTCTATATTTCCTAACATTTCATGCAAGCTTCACTACTGGTCTATAGAATCAATTTCCTAAAAACACTCCTAAGGTCTTCACTCAAGGATTCAAGCTGAGGACTGTAACACCTCCCAAGCCGATTCAGAATGCCCTTATACTAGAATCCTTAAATAACACAATTTTTGTATGTTCTATAGAAAATCTGAGTTCGTATTTGATTCAGGAAGAAAAATTATGTAGGGAGAAGATCTCCTTTGATTTTTAAGTCAATCATATTGAAAAATAATTTTTTTGCATGAAATTGCGCTTTCCAGAAGGGTCTGTGACCTCTCCACGTCACGGAGATGTGTGCTGTCAAAATACAATATAGTTGATACTTAAAACATGAAAATTTGTGTGTTCTCAAAGCGATGTTAGTGGGTTTGATGTGTTTTTATGTTTGTTTTTCAGGATTATAGGATTTGGCACGATTTTGGGCTAACTGTACAATTACTGTTGTTTTGTTGTTCTACAACACTCTTTACGGATCATGGAAGTTTCCATGAGTCGTAAAGTAGGGTTCGTAGTAAAATTTAGTGAAGGGGTGATTTTCTGAAGTTGCATCTACGAACTATCAGACGAGTTGTGGGAATTTGTACTAGTCCTAGATAATGTTCCGTACCTTGAGGATCAAAAGTTGGGATTTTCTGAAAAGTCATCAAACAAAACCCTATACGATCCATAAGCATGAATATGGCCCATAGAAAGTTCTCATAGAAGCTGAACCCATAGTGGAAGACTGAAGTCCACGAAGCCCGATACAGGTTGTAAAACTTAGTATGGCCCATGACTTGCTCGTATTGCCTGACGAATCCAGTTGTCCTATTTTATTTTGGATTTGTATTTAAGTACTATAAATAGGTTTTTTAAGTTATTTTCAGCAGAGTGTGGGAGAAGAGAGGAACGACCAGCAACATTGAGGAAAACACTTGGAACATTATTTTGCGACTTTAATTCATATTTCTAATGAAAAGCTTGAATTTCTTGTTCTTAAATTTGGTCTTCTAATTGCTCAATTATGTTATTCTATATCATAATTTTTTCATCTACAATGATAATGCAGCTAAATCCACAACCAGTGTTGTGGGCACTATGAAGAACTAACAAGATAAAATTGGATAATTCGTAATTTTTAGAAAGTGTGAATGCATATATTAATTAATTCTCTTTATCTTGATTGCTTTGTAATAGTGGCCAATGTTAGAACTCGCCTAGTTTTTACTGACTAGATCAAGGTAGTAATGAATGAAAAAAGAGATTAATTAACAGGATTCCATTGATATTTTCTTGTCTAATCAACCAAACTGGATTAAGGGGAGGTTGTACTGGGACAATAGGTACGGGTTAGTAATGTCACAGTATAGGGATAGATCAAATTACATAATGAAATTTACCTCTTGTCTAGACTAAAGGGTTTGGTAAACTTAACTTATCGTTCTGCATGCAACACACTAGAAAAGAATGTGATTATCTGGCAATACCAAGTTAGGAAATCATTGGGAACACAAAACCCTAGTTGCTCTTCTCACTGGTTTCACACACTTTTTTAGTTTAGGATTTTTTTATGCAAATTACAACCCTCCCCCTTTAGGGAGATAAGTAGGTTAAATTAACTCGAATTGCTTGAATTTACTCTAAGTCTTCCATATTCTCTATGGAATCGACCCTAACCTTGGTTAGATTATATAACTTGACAAAAACCACTTTAACCTTCAAAAAGGTGGTGTAGCTTGGGCGACATCTAGATTTTGGCATCGTTGCCGAGGAATATGGCCAGATTTGTTTAATTTGAGTAATTTGAGAATTAATCCTTATTTCCCTCATTTTACGTTTTCGTTGTTTTTATTTTATTTATTGTGCAGGTGTAGTGTATGCACAACACTCAAAGTCGAGGCATTCCATTGACTCTGACCTTGAGATCCAAAGGATGCTAAGAAAAATGGCCCAAGACAACACAAACAATGTTGTAAATAATGTCGTGAATGCAGCGCTGAACTAGAACCAGAATGAGAACAATAATAACCCAACTTCACTTGAGGATATTGACCCACTACCATAGGATCTTCACATTGCGGCTCATACATGGAATCAATATCAGCTTGATCTTATGGCAATGGATGTCACTAGAGCAATTGTGTTACCGCCACTACTGGATGATAGAAAGTTCATTATTTCAAGTGGGTTACTCTAAATACTGCAGAGTCATGGGTTGTTCATAGGCCTACCATCAGAGGATCCGCATAACCATCTATACAACATTGTCTTTGTTTGCAAAAGTATGATAAGAAGTAAGAATCTATCTATGGATATTGTTGGGATCTGTGTCTTCCCATTGTCTATAACAGGCAATGCAAAGCTATAGTTATCTGAGCTCCCGTAGAGTTTGATCACCAGCTGGGTTGAACTGCAAAAGGCCTTTTTGGAGAGGTTCTTTCCAAGGTCGAAGAAGCTGAAGTTGAAATACCAAATCAACAACTTCGAGCATCTTCTTGGTGATTTGATCAGTACCACGTGGGAGAAGTCCACAAAATATCTGAGGAGTGTCCCTAACCACAAGATCATAGATGATGCCTTAGTGGAGATCTTTTAACGAGCCTCGGATGAAAATAGCCAATCTATTTCTAATACTATCATGGGAGGCTCATTTTTGTATCGTACATTTTTAATGATTGCTAAAAGAAAAATCATGCATGGGGAATGAAAGATAAGTCAACAACAAAGAGCTCATTCGCGGTCAGTACTAATTCTGCACAACCGAAAATAAATAAGGATATGACATAAGAGCTTGCTTGAATTAGTACTAATGTGGAGTTGTTGATGATGTTTAACTAAGAACATGTGAATAGCTCATTAGAGTACCCATGTACGAGGAGCCTTACTATGAGGAGGACACTTTCTTCGTCACTAATTAGATGGTGGGTTTCTGAACCAATGATCAAGGGTCCAATCAGGACTATTAGTGCCAACGTCAAGGAACCAAGGTCGGAACTATAACAGGGATGACACCTTCAGAGAAAACAATCGAGGAGAATGCTATGATAGAAATAGTGGCCAAGACAAAGATATTGATTGGGGACACAAAGATGGCTACAAGAATGATCCATATGTGCCACCACATAATCGAGATTTAGGTGCTAATAGCTCTAGATTTGAGGAGATTTTTTATCATATGTTAAAGAAGGCTGACGCTTAAGATAAGACATTAAAGGGGATGAAGTTTGACATCTCTAGTATTAACCAAAAAATTAAGTCTCATTCTATTGCTATCAAACAGCTTGAGCAACAGTTCGATCAGATGTCAACTCAACTGAATGAGCTCCAGAAAGGCACATTACCCAGCAATACAATTCATAATCAAAAGAATGAGGGGCAGTGTATGGAGGTGCCTACTCATAGTGGAAAAATAGATAATTGATCCTCCAATGCTGGTTGATAATGATAATGTTCGTGAGGAGATTGTTAAGAGCAAAGATGTAGAGACTGGAGATGTTCGTGCCAAGGATGGGGTGAGTGATACTACAGAAATGCCACAACATTTTAAGCCCATTCCTATACCTCTACCTTCTTTCCCTCAGACAATCAATAAGAAAGAAGAGGAAGATAAATTTAAGCATTTCCTCTCTATGCTGAAATAACTCTCCATCAATATCCCTCTCAATAATGCATTCGGGAAGATGTTTGGGTATGCAAAGTTCATGAAGGAATTTGTCACAAAGAAGTGGACTATAATCCAAGAGCTCTCCTAAAATCTTCAACATTGCAGTGCGATAGCTATGAGGTCCTTGGTGCAGAAGCGAGAAGATCCAGAGTATTCACCATACCGGGCACCATCAGAGATGATGAGTTCACAAGGGCATTATGTGATCTAGGTGGCAGCATAAATCTGATGCCTCTTGCGGTCTCTTCAAAAAGTTAGGATTGGGAGCCCCTACTCCTATGAATATGCAATTGTTGATTACTGACTGAACGGTGAAAAAGCCTATAAGGATATTGTATGACGTCCTTATCAAAGTAGTGAAATTCATATTCCCCATAAACTTTGTAATCCTGGATTGTAAAGTAGACTTCCAAGTCCCAATCATCTTAGGAAGACCTTTCCTAGCCACTAGGTGAGCACTAGCGGGTATGAAATCCAGCCAACTCAAGTTTCGATTGAATGATGGAGAAGTCGCCTTCAACATCTGTCATTCAATGAAGAGGCCAAATGACTTGAAGATGGACATTTGGGCACTTGGTGAAGTCTAAGTTACCAAGTTGTCCAAATTGTGCTGCGACAAGAAATCAGACACTACTTAGGAGGCAACCCAAGATATTTGATGTGATAGTAGTAGTTTTGTTTTGCTTTTTGACTTATAGGTAGTATAATTTTCTACATTTTTGTTGTAATTTTTTGACTCTAGACTAGTGGATTATAGGGTAATAGTGAGTTTCATGAAGAATATGCAGGAACAAGACCAAGTCAACCACCTTGGGTTGATAAGTAACAAGAAGTGCTTCTACGACCAGTTCTACGGGCCATACTTCAAACCAAGATTTATGCACTGCCTCGTAGAACATTTCTTGTGAGAAAAATAATGTGCACTCTAGTACAAGCCAACTTTACTTCCCATAGATAAAACTATTGGCCGTGAATGGGGCTCGTGGACTCTAGGTAAGTTTTCTAAATTTGTCTAGGTGTTGGGGGCTTCTACAACCCACTCTATGAGTCTTACTTCTGCATACGACTCGTGGATGGGTCTGTGAAGCTAATTTTCCAAACTAGGGATTTTAGAATTCTATGAGACTAGGGTCTATGACCGTAGAAAATTCTACGACCCACAATTGAGCTTTCATAAAAGCCTGGGCCTAATTCTTCACCTGATCCGGCCAAAGTATATAAGGGGGGTCAAATAATTTTTACCCCTATTTTCCCAAAATTTCCCAAGAATACCCTACCCCTTCTCCTATCCTACCACTTCGACCACCATCCGGTCACTATCACAAGTTTTCGGTGAATTCTTTAGCATCACTTTGGTGACCTAGAGTTTGTGCCCCTTTCAGATTCCTCTTTCAATTCTTCATCCTTGTGCTATATTTTTGATAAGTTCTTGGCCCTAAAATCTTATAATACCGAATTAATATTATTAGGTTGAAACCATTGATGGATATGGTAGTCCAAATTTGATGGGTTCAAATTAATAGTTGCCTTCATATGTGATACTAACATTGATTGAGTAGCTGCCATTGCTTTGAATAATGTGTCGCGACCCAAGCCTAGGGCCTAGACATGACACAATGAATGGGGAACCCAAATGGACCCCTAATAAGCCTCTTAACATATTATTACACATGCTTGGTCGTGGAAGCATTTAAACAACAAGATAGAAGAAACAAGGATAAAAGGGACTAAGGGGAATCTTTCATAACATAAAACATCAAGAGAGTCAAAGTTCAAGCATATTTACATAACTTGTCCAACAACACTTCTAAACTTAGAATTGAGCAATGCCCAAGACAACTTTCCTGGCTCACCTTCATAGTTAAAGTATACAATACAAGAAAGAGTGTCTTTGCATAACATATGAACCAAAAGATATCGTCCTCGGAGTTGACGATTCACCAAACTTGCTTTGAGAAGATAGTACTAGCAACTCAGAGTAGAAAAATGATCAAATAGAGCTTCGGATCCTACATGGTAACATTATGTAGGTATAGAGTATGCATTAGTATGTTTGAATGTACTACGTATGTAGGATACAATGCAACAAGAGCTAGGTAACATAATCGAGATGCATAATTAGGCAATAAATGAGCATATAGCCAAATGTCATGCATGAATAATGCTTAAGTAAAACATGCTTATATAGAACATATTACGTGTGTAGAAAGAGATCATCATCATGGACCAAGAAACTTAGTACTTGGAATCCTAGGCATGCCACCCGCTTGGAAAGTGGATGAGGTACATACCCCTTATTTATGATAGTACCGGATTGGCACCGCCCTACAAGGTAGATGAGGTACATACCCTCATCTATTGGCATAGGAAGACCTAGGCCCAAGCCCTGAAGGCCTTGGACCAAACAGGCAAAACTAAAACAAAAAAAACACTAGTCTGCACCCTTGGCTGCGTTGCGCCAAGGGCGCGAATCAACACTAGATAAGGATTTTTTTTGGAATTTCAACTTTTGATGTGGTTACTCTAAATTGGGGTTATAACCATTTTCCACTCAATTTTGTCCCCTGATCATGAATATGAACTTGAATTTTTGATATCACGCACAAATTTTGAGATATACGAAAATTACGATCATGGGCACTTTCAAGGCACATTTTCTGGCACTTTTTGGGGTCGTTTCATAATGTCAAAAGACAGAATATATGTATGTGGCCATTTTTTGTTTGAATATTACTACGAGAAACCTATGTCATCATATGTCATTTGAATTAGATAGAAATCATTGCTTGAAAAATGACGTGATTGCATATGTATGCTTAATTTTTAACTTCTAAACGGTGTCGGATTATGGTGCAAACATATAAAATTAAAATAAATAGGGTAGTATATAATCGTTGCATTTGGGGTGCTAGGGAATTTGTTTAAATCATATGGATGCATAATATTCTTGCTTCGGTGCTGATTTAAATAATCGTGGTCGGAACATGTCATTTTGGGACCAGCTTGATATGTTTTGAAAACCAAGATTACTAGAAATTTCACGCCACGAGGGTATTCTACAGCTCGTGGATTACTTCATGAGCCATAGTTGCCCCTCGTGTGAAGATTCAGTAACTTGGAGTTTCTAGGATTCTATCAGATGAGACCTTCTATGAACCGTAGTTTAATCTACAACTCGTGGACAGGTCTCGTAGGGCCGTGCCTGTACAAAATCAAGTCTGGAGTCACATCTAACACTCAATCTACAACCCATAGAATGTTCTATAAGTCATACCTAGTCTTATAAATGCAACTCCAGTAGCTAAGTTAACTACATTCTGTCATCTACGAGGGCCTTTTACAGCTCATAGTTTTCACTACAACCCGTAAACAAGCCTTTGTAGACTCATCTGTAACCAGTCCTGATATGTTCTTATTTTTTGTTCATTTACTCATGGGCCTAATCTTGTTGCTAAATATGTGCATTTTAGGTACCATAGCCCCCCAAAAGCAAGAAAGAATAAGATACTGGTCTCAAAACAATGATTATGATATGAGCCCTCAGAGGATTAGGGAAACTCTAAGGCCAATGGATCTATAAAGGATCTCGGTGTTCAGCCTAATGCAGACGCCAAGCGACCATAACCACGAGTTGCTCCTAGATAGGCAGGGTAGCCCCAAACTCATGCTATTGTGGTATGCCCTCCCTAGTTTGATGAGGAAGGTGACAGAGACAATAACTCAATATAGATGACTCCCTCCAGAGAGGGATTCGAGTTCGAATATGAAGAGGAGTCAAAGTATGAGTCTTTAACAACACCTTGAGTACCGTCTTCACCCCAGATGCTCTATCTAGCTAGTGGTGTATACAGGGTATACAGGCTATCTATCAGGATGCCATAAAAAGGATGAGAGGGGTCGATTAGTCCATTCTATTTTTGAGGAGCCTCGAATTATCACTTTAGGATTGGATAGTTTCCAAGGACTCTAGGACACCATCACCAGAAACAGGCTCCAGTGGCTAGCAGCACTATTAGGAAAGTACTCCCCGCCTATGGTTCGTGATTTTTTCACATCTTATGCCACTACAGTCCTTAATTCTCTCCCCAAGGGGAAAAGACTCCTCACTCAATGTCGACTGACACATACAAGGGTGAGGGGTGTACATATTTATATTTTAGAGGCCACCATCCAATGTATGCTATTGGTCCTGAGTTCTCGGGCCCCAGGACTACAACAGAGTTCGACCGTAGATTAGGGTAGACTTGGGACAAGGCCTTGATGAGAGACCTAGCCCGAAGGGCCACTTTGATGAGATGGTTGCTAACCACATTACTGAGCAAGGACAAGACCCTGAATGGATATCTACTTCTTCAGAGCCCATTATGAAGGCATCCCTCAGGTTCACTAATAAATTTTGGTGGGCTCTGGTGAGATCGCAGGTCCCGCCCATACTTGAAGATAATACCCTGACACCAGAAAACACAATATTAGTTGCCAGCATCTTGGTTGGTTATGATATAGACTGGGCCTGCTTGATGGCAAAATAGATTTATAAGGCGGCCCTGAAGAAGTCCACTTCCATCCCCTTCTCGTGCCTAACATATCGACTTTTTATAGTGTCGAGGGGTGGAAATACTTTATCATTTGGATTCCTTGATCGAGGTTTAGAGGACTTTAGATGCCAGCTTGATAAAGGATGACGAGAACTCGGTGGCCCTCCAGCGAGTGCCATGCCTTCCTATTCAAATGCTAGAGATGTTCGCCACCATGCCACCGCCTGAGCCTCCATCTTCTACCACCATTGCTGCTCCCATTGCTAAGGATCCCCCCCATAGATAGAGATGATGTAGAGAGATGGTCCACTAATACTACTACTACACCAGAGGCCATGCCCACACCTGCAACACTCGCAACATGGTTTATATGTCAACCACATCTATTTAGGCCATGGCGAAGAGGTAGGTTGCACTGAATCCCAGCTGACTTAGTTACTACAATAGATTTAGCCTGGGGTTCACCAGGCTATCTTAGAGGCTGAGGCACGTATGTGGATGTACACTATTGATGTGCTATGATAATACAACACTTTTGATACTTTTATGTGTTCTCAATGTGATGTTAGTAGATTTGATATGTTTTTATATTTATTTTGCAGAATTACAGGTTGGCATAATTTTTGGGCTAAGTGTGTTGAATTTGCTGAAGCAGAGGTGCCATGAGACCCTACCATAAAGATGGTTTCATAACAAATTCTAGTGAAGGGTAACTTTTGAAATTGAGTCTATGAACATGCAGATGAGCTATAGAAGACTTTATGAGCCGTGGACTTGGTGTCATTCCTTGAGGATCAGAAAGTGGGGTGTTGTTGAAAATTTATCAGATGAACCCCCCTACGAAAATTAAAACTTTATATAGGTCATAGAGGGGTGTTATAGAAGTTAGCCCAGTTTTGAAGAAGTAATCCATCAAAGCCCGTTTATGGGCCATAAAATGTTATACGACCGTAGAACCTACCGTAGAGTCTGTTGACCTAGTTATCCTACTGCATTTTAGTTTTATATTTTAAACAATATAAATATGTTCTTTAGGCTATTTTTCATAAGAAAGAAGGAGAGGGACACTATAGAACATTAGAGAGCTTGAGAAGCACTTGTAAAACTTTATTTTATCTTTCCATTTCACTCTTGTGATTCTTATTGAATAGTTTGGATTTCTTGTGCTTAATTCTCTTACATAAGTGCTCAATTTTGTTATTCAAATTCATAAGTATTGCATTTACATTGATCAAGAGTAGTTACATCTACAACTAGGGTTATGGGAACCATTAAGAACTAATGAGGTAAAACTAGATAATTTGTAATTCTTGAAAAGTGTGCATTTAATTCTCTTTGTATTGAATGCTTTCTAATGGTAATTAGAACCCGCCAAGTGTTACTAATTGGAAAAGGTAGTAATAAATAGGAAAAGAGATTAATTAATAGGATTTAATTGATGTTTCTCATCTAATTAACCAAATTCGGCCAAAGGGAGGTTGTACTGGAACAATAGGTAAGGGTTAATAATGTCACACTACGGGGATGGACCAAATCACATAGTGAAATTTGCCTCTCGCCTAGGCCATTAGGTTTGGTGAACTTAACTTAACATTCTACATGCTACACACTAGATTAGAATTCGATTATCTGGTAATATTGAGTTAGGGAATCATGGGGAACATAATACCCTAGTTATATTTTATACTGGTTTAATACTTGTCTTAGTTTAGGATTACTTTTTATAGTTGTCATAACTCCCCCTATTGGAGAGATAAGTTGGTTAATCAACCCAAATTGCATTGAATTCTTCTATATCTACCATATTCCCTGTGGAATACGAGCCTAACATTAGTTAGGCTATATATCTTGATAATAACCAATTTAGCCTAAAAAAAGAGGTATAGCTTGGGCGACATCAACTGTGGCTGTTATTCTGGAGAGACTCATACCCGTGTATAGCCGCATTGATGTACTTGAGAGGCGAGTAAAGCAGAGCCTCAACTCAGCACAACCTGCAAATTTGGTGGCCATTTGGTTAGAAATCCAGCATCTTTAGTTCGAGATAAGAGCAGTACTAGCAACACCGATATGCTCCCACAGGTTGATCCCACTGAGATGGTAGTGGATTTATTTGCTCTTGAGGATCCACCACTCTCTTCCCTCAGGAAGAGACTCTGCATGACGACTCTGATACAGTAAGACTAGAGGCGGGGGTGACGGAGGAGTAGTAGTTTGAGCTTGCTAGGTTGTGCTCGATGTAGGATGAAGAGGCACAATGACCAGGTGAGATAGAGAGAATGAGGGGTGCTGGACCTCCGGACATGCTCCTACTACAAAAGAGACTACTAGGAAAGTTGAGGGTAGTCAGACTTAGATAGACACCGACGCTTAGGCGTCTAAGTATATTTTTGACCATCGTGCTTTATTATATTTTGTGCATTGAGGACAATACAAATAATTTTCTCGATAGGGTGTGGGTAGTTATAGGTCTCAGTGATGTCTAAGTAACCTTGGCCTATAATTATCCCAAATTTGTAAGTCCAATGGTTTTTATTGCCTGTGTCTTTGTCCCCAAGGACATTTACTTTCTGTTAAACTGCATGTTTAGGATGTATAGGTAGTATTAGTAGCATGTAGTACTAAAATCTATGGTATATGTTAGTTTTTTTTGTGAAGAATGATACCCACTAGAAAATTTGTTAGTCTTGATAATAACCATGCTTGACAGTGCTTGTTCTAATAAGTGAGGTCTATTGTAATAAAAAGCATGATCTGAGAGTCTATGTTAATAGTGTAATCAGTGCCATGCTTGTGTAAGCTTTCTTTGCTGAATTCTTATACTGTGTTTCAATTCAAAACTTGCTCTGTTACTTTGACTTAGACTGTAGGTTAGTTGGTTAGGAAAAGATCTTAGGCCATTGTTCATACTAGCTCACTTTACCTAGATGACCAACCAAATATGTGATGTATCCGTTGACTCTAATGTTTGAGCCTTACATATACCCTTTCTTTATAAAAACCTAAGTTACCTAGCCTTGTTGAATGAAAAAAAATCCTGAAACTGGCCCTGGTCCTTCCTTGAATATTGTGCACCTTAACTGAGGCACATAGCTTAAGTTGAGGGTGGCTACCAAAAGTGGCCCTTGTTCATAGGTTAAATATTGTGCACCTCAGCTCGGGGCCAAATGTGGCAACCCTCATGGGGAGATGCCACTTCTGTACAATCTGGGCTACGTAATACTTGCTAAAATATTAAGAGTTTAATACGTGATATATTAATCATAATTTAATAACGAATTCAAAGTAGTTACAGGTGTATGATTTTGTCCTAAAGGTAGTTCAATTGATTTCGGGTTCCAGTTCATGGCGTAAGTACTTTTCAAAATAATTTAAACCAATATCTTATAATATTTTTATACATTGCCCATACTATTGTAATACACACTAAAAATTATTACCAATGTTAAAATACAAAGACATAAAATTCACTAGTTTTCATTTCATACAATTGCCTAAAATAAATTGGTAATTTAATATAAAAACAAGCTTGCCGGGCTACAAATTAACTAAACAATTCAAGACTTTAAGTTACAAAACATGGTTTCATAACTTACATTAGCCTATCAAATTTACATATGCATATGCAATGGGAGAATCATGTACATGTTCCAAAACTACTATAATATATATATCTAGATGCAAATGTTATCCTCTTCATAGCTCCCTAAATTTATCTCCAATGGCCATCCTTAAGCATCATCTCGGATATTCCCTACGATAGAAATAACTATCGCTAAGCATAAAGCTTAGTGGTGTAAAAGTTACAAGTTGGAACCTTTAGAATTCTAAATTTATCTGTTTTAAGTCAAAGAGCAACATAATTGGAATATAATAAATAGACCAAGTGAACAAATATATCAATAGTATCAAGTGTGATATTTAAATATCCAAGTATCAAAAGTTCCTGGAACCCTTTTTACAAGACATTCAAATGACAAGGTTCGCGCAGTATGTATGTCATGCCATCACACTAAACATAATCAAGTATCAAGAAGGACCGAAGCCCAATATCAAGAACGGTGAAAATCCAATTATCAAGAGAACCAAGAACCATATTAAGAGTGTCTATCTAGTTCGTGCTTAAAATAGACTGCTTCCATACTTAGGACGAACAAAAAATCCATAGTCAAGATGACAATTGATCTGAACGAGAGGCATTCCAATGGTGACAAAGTCACAGCCACAAGAAGGACAAAGTCCATAAGAATATTAAGTGATCGGGCAATCCGTACAAATGGACGAATTAAGCAAGTATCTTGCAAGTCGCAAAAGATATCAGCACAGAAAGATAAAACAATGAAATAATAGATGAGATATGAAGATAACATTTAGATGTACCTGCAGGTAACAAGATCATAAGAATAAGTTTTTACACGAACCTGAATCGTTTAGCATGCAACTGACCCTACCGAGTTTAAATCATGGATCAATATGACATCAGTTTCTTCAATCAATTTCCTTATGATTATTGTACAAGATTTTAAGTAACTTAATACTCAATTTAAAAGCTCATTTAATATTTAGCACTGTTAATACAAAAACTAACAAGATAGATACCAAAAGTGAGCCTTATTTGTGTAAATTACACTCTTTTGGGCAGGTTGGCTGCCCTTGCATTGCAACTAGATTTTGAATTGGTAAATAGAAAAACTAGGCTTTTTTAGTCTACATGGAAACTGTAGGGATATGAATATAGGTTGAAAAAAAATCAAGAATCACTACAAGAATTTATAATCGAAACACTAACAGCAAACACCAAGGATTCCTATGTCAAAAATTTGGACAGAACTTGTGCTAAATTACGTTGTTTCAAATCCACAACTATCAAATTAGGTTTCAATATAAACATAAGAGTTGTAGCTACATGTCATGGAGTTACAAAGGACTACAAACCATCACAAAATATATCTCACTCATCAAATATGCTTAAAATACTCACAGCAGTAAATAGAATGCTTGTCAGACAAAAACATTGGCCAGAACTTTCACTATGGTTCGTCCCCTTTTGCAGCACCGTACAAGTAAATTCAGAATTTTACATAAACATAAAAGTTGTAGGTATGTGAATTAGTTTTCCAAAACATATTTCTACACCAAAAACTCAACTACATACAAAGCGATATTCAACAATTACTAAATTTTACACAGTCTTAAGATAGGATTTAGCCAAGTACTAATAAGTAGGGAATTTCTTGAGGTTTATCTCAAAGGGACCAGTTCCTTTTGTGATATTTTTGAAGTATAATGATATGAGGGAGTTTATAAGATTCTTCTAACTCTTGGAATCGACTTACCTTAGGGGAAAATATATATTTTGTTAAAAGTAAAAAAAAAGGACAGCCCAAAAAGGTGGCTACCCAAATTTCTTTTTTTCATCACACCTTAACACCATAATCTCTATTATTAGGGCTTGTATAATATATTCAAGTTCATAAAAGTAAACCAAATTGCACTAACATAAACCCTTCCCTATTTCCTTTTTTTAATTCACAATTCCTGTAACGACATAAGTTCAAGTCAAAGAATTATGAAGTAGGGAAGATTTATCTCAGAGGAGTACATTTTTGAAAGTGAATAAATTATTTAATAATAAGGGCATTACACCAAAGGCCTAAGTGAAGGTGACTGGTGTAAGGGTGATCATATAAAATGGGGTGGAAGCTAGTGATACATGAAAAAGAGGATAAAAATGTGCTATGGGTGCGACAATAATGAATAAATGCCTGATCAATGAGCTAAAAAGAAAAAAATAACATGAAAACAAAAGGCAATGAGCTAAAAATAAGAGTAAAACACCCATAAAAGCTTGAAAAAGGAGAAAGGGAGAATAAGTTGAAAAATGATAGTATTGGTAGGCAAGAGTGTATAATAACGTAGTGTCAAGGAGGACCGTTATGTACTATGTTCCCAAAACATCATACCAAAGCCCTCTGAGCTTACATTACAAGCTAAGAAATTGCTATAGTGATCCTAGTGTCACGACCCAACCCAGGGGCCGTGATTGGTGCCGGTAGGGCACCCGTTACACTATACCGAATTTCCATTCCTGAATTGGATGACCTAGCCCTCTTTGGCGGCCCTCTATCATCTATTCTGTCCGCCTAGCATCCACGACGATGTTCCTCCATCCCTTGGGCATGAGCCTGAATACGAGCAATATCCATCCCAGGTTGGGCAGCCAATACCAGGCAACTATCCACATAGTACATATCTAGCCCAACAATATATCGATGCATCCGATCCATCATGCTGGAAACGTGTGCCGATGCATATCTAGCCAAAGAATCAAATTCCAAGCTATACTCCCGAACCGACCGGCCCCACTGTTGCAACATCAAAAATCTATCCTCCTTGGCACGTCTGATCTCGGGAGGTAAAAAGTGAGCCAAAAAGGCTTCAGTAAACTCTCTCTAAACTGTAAGTTGGGCATTTGCACCTCGAGACAACAGCCAGGATTCATACCAGTTCGCCGCAACATCATGTAATCGATAAGATGCCAACTCCACCGATTCTACTTCTGAGGCCCCAATCACCCTCAAGGTCTACTGCATCTGCCTCACGAACTCCTGAGGATCTTTCGAAGGTTTAGACCCAAAGAACTCTGGTGGTCCACAAGCCAAGAAATCATGGGCCCGGGAACTATCTCGACGGGTGGTCTGACTACTCCCCGCTTCCTGTCTATAGGTCTGGCGGGCCACAATCTGGGTCAATAACTGTACTGCCTCCCCTAATTCCCTAATTTCAGTGCCTGTCTGGGGATTCGAAGGTTCTGATGCCTGGCCCTCTAAGGCTGGTGGGGTAACTGAACCCGCTGTCGGGAGAACAGTCTTCGGCTCTGGCTGATTACGAGCCCGAGTAATTCCTCGACTGCATCGGGCCCCATCTACTACTGCAGGCCTCCCTCTGCGGCCGACTGGTTGCTTCCTCGGCGATATATCTGAAATACAAATTAATTCTGTCAGGGGGGAAAAATCACCCTATTCACATCGCTCTAACGCACGATCTAAGATAAAAAGGAAAAGTATCATCCTAATGTCCCGTAGCCTTCTATTTATAGATGTAGTGCATGACACACTGATAAACAAGACTCTACTAAACACGGTCTGTGGACACTCCGTGGACTGACCGCTCTGATACCACTTCTGTCACGACCTAACCCAGGGGCCGTGATTGGTGTCGGTAGGGCACCCAAATATACACTATACCGAATTTCCATTCACAACAGCTAAGGAATTTTCTAAAATTTTGACAGAGTTTTCTCTATTTTTCTGACTAGCCTCACCTGCAAACAGCGAACCCGGTAGTACCAAACATCACTATAAGTTCATATATGTACATATGTGAGCCGACAAGGTCACCGCTGGGGCAGCGCCGCCAAACAAACATACCATACAAACGAGATCATACCAATATAATTTCCCATACCCACATGTATCCATAGACCTCTATGCACAGAAACCGGATCACAAGACGAGACAGGGTCCCATCATACCCTCGAATATATATACATAAATGCAAAATACAAAATGTACGTGTACAAATATATACCCAATGATCTGCTCCTGGTGCAAGGGAGCACTTCAATGGTAGACAAAAGTCCTAAGAAGACGACCCTCTAACCTGTTCGTCTGTACCTGCGGGCATGAACGCAGCCCCCAAAAAGAAGGGGGTCAATACGAAATACGTACCAAGTATGTAAAGCGGAAAGCCCAAAATATAAGTGAAAGTAATAATCTAAATAAGAAAATATAAAAGTCAAACCTGTATGTCAATATCAAAATATTTATTTATTCAAACATCAAAATAATACATGTAGGACGGGAACGATGGCGACCTCCAAATGCACGCCATACCACAGCATAACACTAGAAGTTTCAAATCTCTAAAATCTCTAACATAAACCCCAAACGAGCATAGGTGAACCAGGGCAATGGTGCCAAGCGTTCACGTATCATAAAGCATAAAGGTCATCATGCCTATTTATGGAGCCGAGGCGACGGTGCCACACACTCCCGTGAGTCAGGGCGAACTCGGCCCAACACTCTCACGTCATGATGCCATCTCAGCCCAGCTCCTTATGTCTCCAGAGGCAAATCGACCCGCCATATCCAGCCAACCTCGAAATATATATACATATAATCATATATGCGCATGAAATATCCGGCCCAGGAACTAGTGAACGAGGCCAAACGAGCACGAATAGAGTCGTGAGAGTCATATGCATAAAACTAGTTTCCAACACTTAGCAATACGCAAAACGTTCACTTTTGAAAACAAGTAGTTATTCTTTTATGAAATTTTGCCAAAACTGCTCAAATTCACATTTAGAGGTAATTTCGAAACAAACTGACTTATAGCTTTCCAGTTTTCTAACTCTAGTCAAACAAACACTATTCATGGGTTCAATACTCAACAGTCTAAGATGGAATAAATTTATTGTGAAATTTGGCCAAACATGAACGTAGAGTATTTTCAAATCCAATTTGTACAGGATAGGCACTGTTTAAATATATAACGTTGAATAAGCTTACGAATTCATGCCAAAGGGTAGGAAATCCTTACATACCTCAAGCTCGCTTGCCAACTAGCCCCAACATAAAGTCGATCCAACCTTAGACTTCCGAACGTTCAACGTCTACACAATTACAATAACGCCAACAATTAGTATCCGTATCGAACCTTAATCCCTAACTTTTTGTTCTAAATTTATAAAAATTTTGGCAGCATTTTCCCTTAAAATACACTGCCCCGAGAATTCAACTTAGCTCAAATAATCAGTCAATAGCAACAACAACAGCCCATAATATCAATAAACCTTTTCAAATACCACCACAACATCAAAATGCCACAAAACGCTATTGCGACGTAATTAGCAAAACCAGGGAAGCAATGAATCAAACTCATGTCTACCATATTCAAGCCTTTCAATATACTCCAAAAACCACAATACATCACCCCAACGCCCGACGGAAACCCCTAACGCTAAAACATAACATAATACCCTCGACGGGCCTCCAATTTAAGCTAATGTTCATATAATCATTTAAATAATTTTCTAATACTTCTTTTACCCCATAAAGACTATTTCCATGATAAATAAATATAAATACATGACAACAATCCAATATAAAACCATAAGCAACTTTGGTTCCTAATTCGACCACCAACTCGATATTCATAATTCCATTAACAACCAATCCTATTTTTGTGTTTTACCTTCATTTTAA